>JAEIFU010002854.1:0-36797 GCA_018904235.1 Lordiphosa stackelbergi
TTACGTATTGCTCGACTGTCCACAACAAACAAAAAGAACATATAAGAGAGACAGAGAGCGGAGATGTTTAACGAAAGAAAATCTCAACGTTGCGTCGATGCGGTTCGACACGTTCGAAAGTCTGCGAGTGCTGGGAGTGAATGAAAATGCAAAACCAAAACCAAAGCAAAAAGTAAATACCGAAAAGCGCAGCAAACGGCAGCAGCAGAGATGCAAACGCAACGATGCATAGTGGTCTCAAAGCCCAAAAAGACGGCCAAAAGTCGGATAAATGTATTCAATTTGTCTGAAAGTTTGTACTCGGGGGTTTTCGGGGTCGCTGATTACGAATTGAAATCAAAACTCTGCGCACAAGTTCTTTAAAAACGAAATTGCTTACGGATCACAAAAATATCGGGCAACCAAATTCCTGAACCCAAAACAATTTCAATTTGTCGGGAGATTTGGCAAAATTCACCACACCAAACAATTTTGACAAGCAAAACTAATTTTAGAACTGTAAACAAAATAATTTTTTGGATAGGCTGCATAAAAATGAATAAATAATTTAATTAGCTTAAACATTGAAATTTGCGTTCTCAATAATTATTGGGAAAAACAACCAAGTCTTTTTATGATAATCTAAACCAACCACATCAGTGGCACTGTTTAGCGATTGTGGCTCCATCTGGTTGGAAGCCAGCGCATTAAGGGCTGCAAGTTATACTTCATGTTTCGCGCCACCAAATATTAAAATTTTTTATTTTATTTATAAAGAATATGACTTAAATTTGAACTATAATTTAAAAATGCATCATAAAACATTTATCACAATCAAAAAAATTTCAGTTGAACATGAAATTAACCCTATAACTAAAATTGGGAAATTTTTTTGCGAAAAATGCAGCCCTGTTTTTAGCGATGGAACTTTTAATTGGAACAGTTTCTGTTCTAACTAGATTTTCAAATAAGAAAATGACAAAACGAGAAAGGCAAAGCTAACTTCGTCTGTACCGAAGTTTTGATACACTTGAAATAGCTTGTCTCAACGGTTAGAGACTTCGACCAAACTTCGCAGATCAGCTTAAAAACATTACATATTACCCATGACTGTGTTTGAGAGCAGTAATATTGAGAACAAAACAGTTTTTTCTTACTAAAACCATTTTCCGAACGAACATTTGTATGGCAGCTACAAGAAGTAGTCATCCGATCCGGTCGGTTCCGACATATTAGCAGCGTGCAGTAAAAAGAAGACTCTGTGCAAAGTTTCAGCTCTGATAGCTCCAAAACTGAGGGACTAGTTTGCGTAGAAACAGACAGACGGACAGACGGACGGACAAAGCTTTAACGACAGCTCTCATCGGTAGAATATATATACTTAGGCGGACGGACATATTCCTTTTTTTGTACTTTTTGAAACACTTAAGTGTATAAAAATATCGACTCAGCTCGTCGCTTTGATTCAAGAATATATATACTTTATGTGGTCGGAAATAATTCCTTCAAAATGCGTTGCAAACTTCTCTGAGAAAAAATTATAATACGACTTTCAAACTGATGTAAGATAAAAATAGTTTGAAAGTGATATCCGATGTTGGAAAAATTTGGGTGACATGACAAAACGCCCACGGACATAAGGCCCATATGAAAAATTCTCGATCACCACATTGAAATATAATTCCAAATTTTTCAGCCTTTTGACCGACATAAAGCCCATAGGTGTAATGTCCGTATTCAAATTTAAGTGACATTAAATACACAGTGTGAATATAAAATTTAACAAATTTATGCTTTCCACAGAGTGTTTACAATATTTGCTAGGATGTCAAAACATCGATATCGAATATTTGCTTGAATATATTTTTGGTGTGTATTTTGTTAATTTCGGCCACAAAAAGAGAGGTTTTCTGGAGGCATTCTCTTGGATATTACAAATTATTATACTACTTCTATCTTGGATATTACTAGTATATTGATAATACTAATATCCAAGAGAATACTTAGGAAACCTTCCTTTTTTTCCAAAACCAAAAATAAGTATTCAAAGAATCGACAAAAGTTATTCGATAATCGATATTTCGACAACCTGATTTTTGCTCCTATAAAATGGACATAGAACCTTCGCTCCCATTATAGGCACTTGAGCCATGGTCACACCGGCAGAAAGCTGAAAAGGCACTAATAGTAGGTTGGCAGTGCGTCTGAACTCTGCTGTATATTAGTGATATTCATTTAAGCAATTTAGAATTGGCTTAGATTTCGCCTAAGGCTTTAACATTGATTTGATTGAGAGCTCGAGAACAGCTGTTAGTGAGAAAGAACATCTGACTGACAAGGAATCAAAGCAAATTATCTGGGCGGCCGCAGAGCCAAAATGAAGTCAAGGGCGGTTTTCTTCCGAAATACAAATAAACTTCGAACTTGGTGTCTTTTGGAAATGACTGAAACGAAACTTTCTTTAATATTATGACCTCCTCGCCGCCCGGTTGCGTCGGTGACTCCCTTCTTAGTCTCTACTTTGTAACCTCCCCCCGCGCCTCCTGGCGCCGCAACGGCTGGGGTTCGAGCAAAGGTACGTCGCTTAGGTGTCGATTGCGAACTCCGGCCAACCTGTCGACCTTGTTTCCACCTGCGCTGTCGCGCAATCACATCTAAGTCCAGCCATGCCGAAAAGGCTGGATACTGCACTTTACGCTGCAGTGCTTGGACACCGTTTCCTGTAGTTAACCTTCTCCTTAAGTTTTGAGATTATCTTGCACTTGAGGGACTCAGCGCAGCCCGGAAAAGTCTTCCTCTGACCAGACTGTCGCTGCTTTTGCTATTCCAAGCATTTTCACTCTGTCCACTTTGCGCCCCTGATATGCAAGGAAAGCTAGTCGGTTTCAAAATTAAAGCGCCATATTTTGGCTTTAGTTTCTGGGTTTTTATTAAACAGGGCAAAAAGTCCGACGATATGTGGGGGCCTATGTCCGAATATATTTTGATATATTTTTTTTTTTTTTTTTTTTTTATGGGTTTTTTTATTTTATTTTTAATGGTTTTTTTGATTTTTTTAATTTTTTATTTTTTTTTATTTTTTTTTTTTTTTTATTTTTTTTTTTTTTTTTTTTTTTTTTATATTTTTTTTTTTTTATTTTTTTTTTTGTTCCTATTATGGAAATACCGCCTGGATGCTCGCTGGATGTGGGTGGGATGTTGAGGAAGTGAATGGGATGGGTGGTATGAAGATGGGAAAGTGGGTGGAATGTGGGCGGGAATTTAATGGTATTTCACTAGGGGCGGTAGGTGTGGGGATTGGGTGGGTTTATATATTTTTTTTTTTTTTTTTTTGGGATGTGAGTGATGATTGGGTGTAGAGTGGGTGGGATGGGGGTGGGAGTTGGAGTTGGAGCAAAAAACCATCAGCAAAGTTCGATTTAAGATTCTACGGGGTATTATTATAAGTTCTAACATTGTTTCATTTCATTTGCTTTTAATAATAACACAATGCAAGAATTTTTGATCCCGGCTTCTAACGTGATCCTTTTGACGCTAATAAGCTGCGTGATGTCAAAAGCGGGACGGTTCTTGAAATATCCTAAATTTTCACTTTTAGTGTTTTAAAAAAGGTAGGTCTACTAAAATGCCATTTTCTCTGGTTTTAGTCCACCGATATGTATAAATAAACAAAAATAAAAGATAATAAAATTTTTTGAAACAAACTACGTTCCGTTTAAAATCCAACTATCACCGAGACTAAATCTGCAATTATCCGCAGCTAATTTTTGAATGTGTTTTGAAGAAGAGTCTAAACAACAATTTCTATTTTGTTTGAGAGCGGGATCTGATGAGAGTTTTGACTTATGGCTTTCCTAACACGATTTTCCAGAATGTAACCAAGAAGAAACCTCTACTTTTATTAATGACTCACCATTTTATGCATTGTTAATAACAATTTCGAGCAATACATTTAAATTGTACTTATTTTCTAGAGTAGAATCCGATTTTATACGCTTCTGAATGTCGTGTTATTTTTGATGCATGACGAGTAAACTATGAGGCACGCTCGACGCTCACGGACGAAGTTCATGCCTGAGACAGGTAGGGACACTTTCCCCTTATTAACGGTCAGAATACAATCTAGATACCACTACAACTATTCCAACCATTAAAAGTCCCTAAACAAATATTTTTTTCGACTTTTGGCTAGCTTTTTGGGATTTGGGACCATAGTGCGACGCACAGTGGGGCTTAACGTTGACAGACATATGGTAAATATGAGTGAGCGAATTCCTGGTCTGTTAAAGACTTTTGCTTATCGGCGTTATTTCCAATACCTTCCGAGAAGACAGATTTTGTTGTTTATTATTTCAAAATATGTTAACAACTTTCTTGTTACTTTTTTAATAGCAATTTACGATGCAGTAAAACTAATGTCAGTTTCGTATTTTAGATTAGATTTAGTGATTCGGTAGATGCATTGAAGGTTTAAAAATTTCACTTTAATGTGCCTTAAAGTCCATACGACTTCTAAGGGGACTAATTCTACATGAAATGTCAGAGAACGGACTTGCTTTAACCTCCTGAGCTGGGACAGAAATCACAACTTTGGATATCTCAGGACACTTAGCGCAGTCCAAATACTATTCCTTTTTTTGATCTCTTGTTTTCTTAGGTTGAAGTTGGTATTCGGTGCAAGAGAAAACCTATTTAACATTCCAGTTTCCTGGGCTAATAAATATTTGTCCGCGATTACATAGAAAGTTATGACATAGTCAAAGTCGATTTTGATCGAAATTGTGAAATGTTCCAGCTACAAAATACTGATTGGTTTCTTAACCTTAAAACACCATTTATCATGTGTGAACATTAGACAGTAAATGTTCGTAAAGGCGTGTATTCAGCACTGCGAAAAATTTCATATAGCACTGCGACACAGTATTTCATATAATTACAAACACTTTAGCTTTGCTTTGATGCTAAATTAATTTTTCGTGCTGGATACAGGCCTTGTGAAAAATCTAAAGTCATACGGGCGCCCCTTGATTCGTAAGTTTATGTCGAATATCTAACGTGAAAAAATAAGTTTAAAAAGTTATGTCTTAATGGGCGCGAAAAGGCTGCCAAGTTTTTGGAATTACTCATACGCAGCGTTGACTTTGATGATGTAGTTGGCGTTGATTTCAAACAAAATGTATTCGTATTTCCAAAGCAACAATGCCCATAGCTTAAACCCTTGGATGAATAAACTAGATTTGGATTTAGATTTATTGAGCTTATTTCCTAGTGCTACAAGATAAACTTATAAATTAATGCACTAGTCACAAACATTTACAAACATATTAAACTTAGACTTAATTTTATTTATAATAGAATAATTTAAATTGGGTTTTATATGACATTATGACATTACTTTCCTCTTATATACTAAAGTTATTAGATCATTGTGCTATCATATAATTTATTAATTAATATTGTATTTCCTATCTATTTCCCTATCTTTTCCCTTACTTTCCCTAACATTTTCCTAACTTTTCGTTACATATGTGTGTCTATTAAAGAGCGTGATTTTGTAGGTGTGTTTTTAGATTTTTGTAAAATTGCGTTGCGCCGTTTGTACCTTTTAGAGCGTTGGGTAGTTCATTCCAAATGCGAACAGCATGAATGCCAAATTGTCTTTCAGAGATTAGCAGCTTATGTCTTAAGGTTATTAGGTTATTTGTTCGTCTAGATGTTGAAAACTGAAGCTTGTCAAAAAGGTAACATGGTTCTTTATTGTATATAATTTTGTGTAGTAATAATAAAACCTTAAAGTTTGTCCAAGATTTCAGATGGAGGATTGAAAAACTGAATATATGGTCCCTGCGTCTTAATCTATAAACATATCTAACAATATTATTATGGGCAACATTTAGGTTGCCAAAATGTATGGCGTCACTGTTAGCAAACACCTCTATACCATAGAAAAGTGCTGGCAACAAATATGCATTAGCTATAAGCGAGCGGATATTTGTAGGAAGATATTGTTGAGAAATGTTGAGATTTCTTAATAGCCATATGTTCTTCCTACAGCTTTTATAATATGGGTATTCCAGTTTAGGTTCCTATTAAAATAGAAGCCCAAGTTTTTAGCTTGTTCAACATATTCTATAGGAGAATTATCTATTAATAGGGGACGGATATTGCTTATACTAAAATGTTTTTTATATATAACTAGACATTTAGATTTAGTTGGATTTAGACAGAGACCATTATGTTTTACCCAGCTTGAGATTTAAACTAAATCATAAGATTTTGATTTAAATTTTCGCCCCCACGAAAAAGACTTCACCTCGTTTCACATGCCTATGAGTTGCCTTCGACATAGTGCCTTTCATTTTCTATTTTAAAAACTCTTTTATTATTCAAACACTTTAGAATAAAATTACTTTTTTAATAGCGGTGGGATATACATCTCGGTGGTTTCCAACACATTGTGGACACACTGCCACCGAATCTGGCCACTTCTTCCAGCTCATATTTAGAATCGGAACTTTGCACCTAATATGCCTGAGCCTCTGTCTCCATTCCCATTTTTTCTTTCTCTTGCTCATCTTACTCCTTAGCCGTAGCATGGGCGGAGGCAATATAAAAGGTATCTCGGAAAGATAACTTAACATTTCCGTCTCTAAATTTCCATTTTCGCCTTCAAAAAAGCATCCTAGTGTAAAGCGTAAGCGTAAATAAGAAAAGTCAAATCACGGTTTTGACGCGTGGTCAACACGCCATGAAAAACCACAAGCACGCGTATAAAAACAATCATCAACAGCTGTGGTCAGTGCGAAATATTAAAGTCAGTTTGATTTTTGACTCTATGACTGTAATCACGGATTTGACTCACACAGTCGACATATGTGAAATATTACCCAACTTTAAGCATACAATGATAATTGTGCGTTTTTAAGATGTACACACATATATGTATATAGTACACAGTGAACAATATAGACCGTACTCCACAACAGAGTGAGTCAGAAACGGACGGAACTTGATAAAGCGACCACAAGCCAATTAGAAAGACTGTCAAGTCCGACTGTAATATACCCTTACACCCTTAAAGGTGGCATTAGTCCACAAAGGTAGGACAATATGCATTTTTATAAAACGATTTATCAATTTTAATATCTACAACTTTAAACTAAGAACAAAGATCTAAAATATGGGCGAATCTTGAACTCATTAAAAACTAATTAACCGAATGCCTCCATTGGTCAACAACTAAACAGGTTTAAAACGTTTAAACCTGTAACAATTGGAAAGTTCACCAGGTCAAGCAAAAGTTCAAGTCAGCCACAATATTAATCATACGCCACATTCAGCTGCGAATATAAATGATTGCATACTTTTACGATGAAATAAAAATTTAATTCCACTAATTTTTGAAAAGAAAACCGTAAGCAATTCCGATTCAGTTTAGTTTTTCTGTTCTGAATTCTGAATGAAGTTGCTTACTTTTTACTTTTTTAAACCACGGCCGAGCTCAGAGAGAAATCAGATGTTCAAGCGACACAATCGAAAATGCAATACTCAGAGTTTAGAGAAGCTTACTTTTCACTTAGCTTTTCGATTTTACTTGTACTGCCAAAGACTTAAATGCAAAACTAATTTCCTTAACATTTTCATTAAATTGATTACAGATTTAAGGAAAATTCACTTCATGTTCAACTAGCAACTGTTTGAGTGCGTAATTTGGCATTAACTTTTCATTCCATCTTCAAACAAGTAAAACTTTTTAAACTGACAACCAAATACCAAACGAATTCCGATTCTTTTTTGATTGGTTTTAATCCTCTCGTGTTTTGTAAAAAAAAAAATATCAGCCCTATCTTTAATAATATCGAAATAATATCACTTTTTCATATCGTTACTGTACAACATATGGACGCTATAATATCATTTTGATATTCTTTTCACATGAAGGCTGATTTGATTTACTCAAAATACCCGTTTGATACTAAATATAGCGATCTTTTTTTTCTGTTGAGATTTAGTATACCTAAAATTTTGTTTCAGTAAAAATACCTTTACAATTGGAATCTTTATTAGTTTTTGTGAGTAAATTGTATCAAATGTATGAAATTATAAATATGTTTTGATAATAAATTTTAATAATTATACATGAAATCTGCCAAAGGTTGGCAATTTAACCAAAGCAAATACACAAACCAAACAAACCGAATGCACAAACCAACAACAGACAGCACTGACAAAAATTATGTTTCCGGGGTGGTCAAGTATAACTCATTGAACCAGGCGAGACTTTTACATTTTAAAATTTTACCATGTTAGGCCCACCACACACGTCTCGTATCGTATCGTATCGTAGCGTACAAGTGGCGTACGATTTGAGGCCGCACACTTCAGTTTGAAGGAAAAAATAGCATGACGACTTTCGTCAAGCAGTGGCAGTCGCCTATTGTCATGCTGCACGCATGTTGTTCTCCCTACAAACTTGATTTCGATTAAGAAAAGGTAATTTCTTGAAATTCTGTGGCAGATTCCGAGTGACTTACAAACCAACCGACGTGGTCAGATCCACACCAAATCTTCACCTGATTCCCACCAGATACCCACCCCTTCCCCACCACTTAAACTCACACTATCCCACTCCACACACAACTCTCCTGTTACTTCTGTAATGATAAAAGCTGCTGATTTTGCAAATACAAAATTCAAAGACAAAAGTCAAAAGACATACCCCAAAAGAATCTGTCGCAAAGACAAAATTTTTCAAGATTTACTCCCCCAGTCTGACGTCCGTAAAAGAGCTTCGCTCTAAAAATCCAAAAAAACTACAAACAAATTTTTTTTACTAAATTTTTTACGAAAATTTTCTACGAAGGAAGTGGATATTAAGATTGCTTTATTTAATTGCCTACTTTTAGGGCGACGGCTTTAATTAGAGTACCAGCGTTCGCCTTGGCGCCACTGCATCAGCAACTTGGTAAGTTTGCATACCTTTAGGATGAAAGATCGAGTGGCAGTGGCTTAATCAATGTTTTCCATGAAAGTTTACTGTGATTTTGACTTCTGATTTTCAAATTTGCAGTCTTATTATTGGGAATACAAAGGGTAGACATGAAAAAGATATTTTACTTACAGTTTTTCTCATTTTGATTAATTGTGCTGGTAAATGTTAAAAAAAGAGGCACATTTTTCGACCTGAGATCAACGCGTTCATACAGAGAGAGTCAGTTTTCGCTGCTAAAAGATGGAGGAGGTGGAATTTTCCAAATCTGAAACCAACTCGATGTGGTTACAGTACACACCTACATACATGCAAAAATTTGTGGCTCCACCTCTTATAGTCTATGAGATCCACGCGTTATACAGAGAGAAGACAGTTTTCCGTTGTTAAAAGATGGAGGAGGAGGAATTTTCCAAATCTGAAACAAACTCGATGTGGGTACAGTATACACCTACATACATGCCAAAAATTGTGGTTCTATCTGTTAGTCTCTGAGGTCGACGCGTTCATACTGACAGACAGACGGACGGACAGACGTACATGGCTAAATCGACTCGGCTGTTGATGCTGATCAAGAATATATATACTTTATGGGGTCGGAGGTGCTTCCTTCTGGCTGTTACATACATTTGCACAACTTCATGATCCCCTTTTTCCCATTTTTAATGAGAACAGGGTATAAAAAAGGGAGGATAACATAGCTCAGTAATTGTCAACTCTTTGGAAAAAAACGATCCGCCTATTTTCGAATTCGATTTCTTAAATCAATCCTGCTATCAGACGAAGGGAAAAAGGTAGCTAAATCACATTTAATGTTAATATACAACCAAATTCAAAACGTTAATGAAAACATAACGGATATTCATTCAATTCCATAAAAAAGTAAAATTTCGATTGTTAGCGTTTACCTAAAGATTATTTAATATTGGATTATTTATCAGGAAAGTCAATTAAGCATAGCTCGAATAGTTTTAACATTTCCACACACACAAGTGTCAGAAGAATGAACATTTTCCACATTGGAGTTTATTTTTCCAGACTTAAGAGCCAATATCGATCAAAATATGATAGAAGATATATTATTATTAAGTTTTTACTAAAATTCCATTATATTGAAGTTAATTTAAGTCTTTAAAGATCTATTTTATTCCCTGTTGTTTTGAAAACCACATATACAAGTATAATAAAACTAAAGTTAAAAACTAAAGTATAAAAACTTATATAATAGGGTGTATTACTCATATCGAAGTCGATTTCCGTATGAACATCAGGATTTCGAACTAGAATTGATTAAGTTTATATGTCAGAGATTACTTGATCAGTTCAAAAGAAAATTGTAATTATCGGGTGTATTCCAGAAACCTCTAGAGATTTTCGTATGAACGATTTGATTTTGATGGAACTAATCTAGGAGGTCTTTATATGAGAAATGATAAGAATAAGGTCGGCTACTAGATCATAGGTCAGTAAAAACGGAAGTATTAAATCTACTTGGCTTTGAGCTGTCGGTTTCAAATCGCAGAAGTTTTGTCATCTAATTTAGTAGCCGGCCATATTTGTAAGACTTCACATATAAGGGAATGCAGTTTATTTGATCCGCTTTCTAAACAATATCAAAGTAGCAGGATTTCAAAACGAAATGAGAACGTTTATACAGAAATTGCCGTCCAAAATTTTAAACATACCCGATTAACTGAAAACATTTGTTAATGAATAATCTGAGTACTTGTATCAAGAATATATTTCTTTAGTTATTTAAATGAATAAAGAGCGAACCGAACCGAACCATAACCGCGGTTCAGTAAGCCCCAAAAACCATGCAATGAACCGAACCGGCGGTTCAAAAACTGTCTGAATCGCTGAACCGAACCAGTCATTATATCCCTGGTGATAACACATGATCTAGGCGGCCAGTTGACAGGTCCGGAATGTGAAATAAGTGCTGCTTAGCGAAATGATTTCTCAGTAAAGCCATTGTTTCGCGCGCTTTGTGTGCCGTAGCACCGTCTTGCTGAAACCAAATGTCGCCGACATCAAGGGCTTTAATTTCAGGCAACAAAAAGTAATTTATGATGGTGCGTTAGCGCTCGCCATGGACGGTTATGTTCTGTTCCGGCCTTATTTTTAAAGAAATACGGATCGTTGATTCCAGCAGCCCATAAACCACACCAAACAGTGCATTTTTGTGGATGTAACGGTAGTTTGAGAGCCTCTTCAGGTTGCTCATCAGCCCATTTAAGGGTTTTTTTTATTTTTTTTTTTTTTTTAAATGAGAATAGATTTTCACACAATCTTAAAAAACAGAATGCCCAAATCACAGCCACTTTTAGAAAACCTCTTGATGAATAACCTTTAGAGGTTCCGATAAAAAACCTTAAATGAGAATAGTCAACGGAAATTCAAATCGACTTTTCTACAATTCAATCGACTCATCAACGTTCCTAGAAGATTTAGCAGATAGTTAGAAATTACGGGAGGATAATTACATCACACGTTAGTGGTTGACCCCTCTCGGTCGGTTGGGTGGGAGGTGGGCTTCTATTTTGCCTGGGGTTTTTGTGTAACAAGCTTCGGCTTGCTGTCGCATGGGCCACTTGAACGTACTACGCATTGTACGTCAACGTCCATATAATGGAGACCCAATCTAGTTCAAACATAAGTACTTGCCAAAAACAAATGGATGACAAAATGGATGACAAACTTTGCATTACTTTTTGTTCTTTATTTAAATTTTGTGTGTGTATTCATTACGATTATATTGTACAATTTTATTTTGTTCGTTTTTCTTTTTCCATTTTTTTTGTTGTTGTTTGTTTGTTTGTTTGTATATTGTTTCAATGTCAAGTTATACATACACATCTCTGATTTATACGATGCTCTCGGTTTTGCATGATCAGTTTTTTTTTGCCTTTTTTTCTATTTTTCGCGGAATCGTTTCCAACAGTAACAAAAAATAAATTATTGTATATGCATATAGAAAGAGTATAGAACTTACAGGTATTACAACTAGGCATACAGATTTATAACATGTGGGCAAGATTTTCGATTCTCTTTCATCGTATATAGTTATTGTATTATATTAGATTGGTACCTTAGGGTTTAATGCTAAAACTAAAAACAAATTGTGATGTACAACACTGAAAAATGTTGCGCAGGGGCGGCCGGAAGGGGGGGGAGGGTAAGGTAAGGTAAGGTAAGGTTTCAATAGCATTAGTAAGACAATAATAATATAATAATAATAATAAACAATGTGTGTGTAAACGTATTGAGCATTCTACTCGTACTGCGGTCGTTTGTGGCGGAGTATTCATGGAGGAGGAGAGACAAATTGAGTGTGGCTTGAATTCTACTAAATTGTACACAAAACATTGGTTAATTAAATTAAACTGTTAATTATGGCAAACAAAGATTGTAAACGCGCTATGCTATGCGATATATATGTAAGTATGTATGTACTTAATTTTTTATAATTCTTTTATAGTTTTGTATCAACAGTTTCGTACGCTGATTAATGTTTTTTGTTTTTGTTTTGTTTTTTTTTGTTGATTTTTTGTTTGTCTTACAACAAATGCACACAATTTCTTGCTTTGTGGTTTCTTTTGCCTTAACTACGAGTTTTATCAACATGTTTTATTGCAGAGTGGACTTAAATATTTACGGTTTACATTTAAACATAATTTGTTTCTTATATTTCGTTTGTTTGTTTGTTTGTTTGTTTGTTGTTCTAGGCATTTTGGAAGCAAACTTGAACAAAAGCGGAGATCCTAATCATAAACATAATTCAACATCATCCATCATATTAGCCAGAAATAACAGATGTGGGGGCGGGGGCGGGGTCGGGGTCGGGGGGTTGGTGGAAAAGGCGTCGTGTGTGGTAAGAAAAACAATTTGTGTGTTTTACATAGATAATTTTACAATTTTCACATATATTCAACAAGTAAACGCTTAAGCCGAATTACATTAGGTTTGTTTAAACATTAGATCCTTCCGTTCGTTGCGTTCTGACGGGGGAGCGGGGCGACCTAAGGTCACGAAGCGGAAGCGAACTTATTCATTTAACTGGACAGATGTTTTGCACTCTCTTCGACAAATATAAATACACATAATCATTAAAATATATTCGAGCAAGTAAATTTGATCAAAAGTTGACGTAATCTCATGGTTGCTAAATTACTAATCAAAAATCAAAGAATGCTCCGTGGTGTGTGTTTTGTGCACTAAGAACTAAACTTAGGAGCTAGTAAGAATGGCTTATTGAAACAACTTCTGGTAGCAAAATTGTGTCCACGTTTTGTGTATGGTGAGCTAGCTCCGGGGACCACTTCCTACTGGTTGGGCAGCTCCGTCAGCGTGACATCGTACAGATCGTCCTCGATTTGTTGCACTTCCAGCAAGAAAATGTCCTCGTTGCAGTAGAAGGATATCATGTCATCGTCAATTTTCGCCGTAATCCTGCAAAGGAATGGTGAAAGGTGGAAAAAGTGTTAGCCTGGCCCCACAAGCAAGGGAAATCGTACAGTTGGACTTAGAGTAATTAGAGATCAATGATCAGTAAATGAACACCCATGCAAAGGTTAGCACACAATGGCGTTAGTCACTTTCACTTAATGGAGGTGAAGGTCCTGGTGCAGGTGTGTATGACTGTGTGTGTGAGTGTGTGTGTGTGTTGTGTGTGTGTGTGTGTAGCACTTTGATCTGCTGCCTTAGGCTTAAACTTGCGCTTACTTACCCCTTCTTATTTGTGCGATAAATGTTATTTATGCTCGTTGTTGAGATTTTGTATTTGTTTTCAATCTGCAATTGAGAAACGAGAGAAATATGATGTTTTGTCTTTTGTTGTAGCTGTTTTGTAATTTTGTTTTGTATTTTGTATTTCTCTTATAACTCGCTGTGTAATTTTGTTCATTTGTCGCCGATCTTTCAAATTGATGCTATTGCTAATCGTCATATATGTATATGGTATGCATGTGTGTAGGTGCTCTATTAATGTAGTCAAAATCACTATTCAAAAGACCTGACATTCATCACGGTTCAAACCCCCAAAACTTTCAGTGTTCAGATTCACGAAGCGGGTTCATGAGGTCGGGTGATGCAAGGTTCTGGTTCGAGCCCAATCGGTAATACGTTTCCTAATTCAAAAACATTTGTGTTCAAATCAAAACCTCTTTAATTAGAGCAGAAACCAGCATTTAAAATCCCTAAACGCTTGTCGAAGTACTTTTACAACTTAGTTGCTAGCGGAATCTGTTGCAAGATGAGGTATCTAGTAGGGTTGTCGTTATTTCTCAAAACATCAATATCGATAATATCAGAAATCAAAATTTGCAATATCGATATTTGATATCGCGTCCAAAAAACATCGATATATCAATATATATGGGTTTTTTTAAAGCTTAAGAAAACTGAAAAGTTTTCAAGGAACGTCTTCACCATAAGACTACTAATGACAAAAAATACCATATCGGAATAACCGTTATCGTTCAACAAAAATATCGATACATCAATATATCGATAAAATATTGACAACCCTAGTATCTAGCCAGGGATACAAGCTGCTAAGATTCTTGGATTCTTTAAAACCACTGGTTCGATTCATTTTTGGAGCTGAACGAGCTCCGTTTTGGCTTCCGAACATTATACAATTGCCGTTTTCGAACAATTTTGGTAATCTCTAGAGTTTTTGTCCTCAGAACTTCAAAAGATTTCTTTTTTCTTATTTGAAAATCTTGTTAGAAGGCTTGTGTCCAATATAAAGTTCCATCTCTAAAACAGGGTTGCCTCTCTCGCAAAAAGAAATTTGACATTTTCTAGTTATGAGTTAATTTGATGTTTAACTGATATTTTTTGATTGTGTTATAAGTTTTATGATGCATTTTTGATCATATTCTCCAATAATAAAGTGCAAAATTTTAAAATATTCGCGCCAGTCATGAAATATCGCAGAAACTTTTTTCCTCTTTTTACGCATTAAGGATTTAGAAAATAATATCATTTGAGTTAAAAATGTGAGTAGCCAGTAAAGAATATTGTTCAATTGGCGAATAAATAAATAATAGCTTGGCAACCCTTAGCCCGTTTGTTGGTACACAGACTGGGCCAGCTGAGACTGAGTGGAAAGTTGATTTAGATTGATACGGCAGTATTTGTTGGTTTTTTTAAAAAATTTTTTAAACGAAAATAAAATAAAACAAAATTTAATTCATTTGATGATACATTTCAAAAATTAATTTTGCTTATTAAAATTATGTAGATTGTGAAATTTGCTAAATCTTCGAGATTCGAAACCACCCAGAAAGATTTCTGGGACACCGAGAATTTGTTTATGAGTTGGAATTTTGTTGGATTGCAGGGAACCATACCGAATCGTTCGTTACAAATCGGTACGGTAGAAGGGTCTGTTTTGGTTCTAATACCATTTGGGTATTCGGTTCCGAACCTAGTACCTGGTTTTTTTATTTGTCCGGTATGATCCGGTATGAACCGTTAAAAGATGAAGAAATAGGTCTTGGTTATGCGTCCATCCGATTTTCAAGCGAAGACATAAAAATTACACCACGGAAAATAAAAGTTCTAAGCTTACTTGCCCTTCTCAAAGGTCACACAATTGTAATCGGTGGTTTTTGTCGGTTTTCGGTTTTTTTTTATACAAACTATTTAGACACGGTTTTCTATTTACAATATCTTTATACAGGTTTGCCTTTTCATGTTTTGTCGAGAGGTATTTTTCTTTCTGTCTGTCATTTTATGTACAGCGTCTGTCTTTGTCCATCTTCTACTGCGTTCTACTTTCGTTTTCGTCATCGCCCATTCACTATACAGTATGACCACCATTCGATTTCTTACCAATACTCTTACACTAAAATATCCATTTACATATATTGGCAGTCATTTTGAAATAATTCTAAAGCTTCCAATTTTGAACACGTTTTAAGCTCAGGAAAATTGATCATGATCATGCCATTAAACTGTTTTGTGAAAATACTGAACTATTTGTATTGTCCTGCTTCTGAAGTATTTGTGCTGCTTTCCTACATAAGTTGAACTTTTTGTTCCGAAGTAAGCATCGGCATGACATTATAATAAGGGTCTAATTATATAAGATGCAATATTTTTATAGAGAATGCTCTCGTGTTTTTCTATTTTACAAAAAAAGTTTTGAAAGGCCAGACTATTTTTTGGTTGGAAATTGTTTAAAATTCCCCCGAAACTAAGTGCCGGCTTAGGCAGTCTAGATGTTTAGGTACTTTCGGTTCTTTCGGTTTTTAAAATATCGGTACTTGAAAAACGGTATACAAAATATTAAAATTATCGGTTCCAGTTCCGGTTCTGGTTCTGAGTTTAAATCAGCTCTTTTCGGTATACGGTTCCGGTTCTAAAGTAAGTACTAAAAATATCTTTATAATTCGAATAAAAATAAAAAAATATATCATTAATCAGTGATCAAGCTGTGGTACTGACTAAATCCACTATCTTACAACGGCGATGTAATCATTTTATCTAGGTGGCCTTGAAAATCCGAGATTTCAGCTTTCTATCATTTCAAACCCAAAATATTGGTTGAAAATGCCATTATAAAGGAATTTCGTATTTGAAAATGTCGTCTTAAAGTAAAATGGTTTAAATGTCATTGTGGAGTTATAAAGCAAAACTCAAATATTTGCAGAGATTTTGTACCCAAAACGGAACAATTGAAATCGCACTGCATTGAAAACCGAAGCAAAATTCTTTGTGTTCACATCAATATAGTTAAAGTTTAGAATATAGAAACAATTGATCACTAATCAGTCTAATGAACACATTCAAAGCATATTTTGGTGTGATTTTCATCAATGTTATATTTGTGTGGTTTTTCTACCATATTCTTTGATACATCATACCTGAAATTGAATATGACGCGTTACCTTGAGTTTCATAGGAATGCAGATTAAACATGATCGGGGAGCAAGTTGTTCCCTCCTCGAACACGGTCATTAATTAAGGGAAGTGATCAGTGATCGTGATCATTAGACTACCATAATCATATGGGAATATTTATTTTTGACATTTCTGTTCCCAGGGCGCAAAAATTCGTATATTGTTACCGTAATGGTAAAACCAAATTTCGACATGTTAAGTCTTCATACTGACGCTCGGGCTTAAAAGTTTCTTATTAAATTTACCATTTTATTTTCGTAGAAGTACCTTTCGATGCTAAACATTGTTGTTGAATTTAAAATTTATGTTTTAAAAATATATTATAAGCAAAATTTATAAACTACCATATCAAAAAGATGACTTTAAAATTTAAGGACAAAATTGGTGGGACTGCTCAAGCCCGCAGCAAATTGATGGTCTATTGAAATTATTCGCCCCAAGCAACTAGAAGAAATGTGCAGAAGCTAAGGAGACTTAGTGATCACTATGTGGGCCTAAGAAAAAATTATAATAGTGATTTGTACCGCCGAGAAGAAATTTTATGGACTATTTTAAAGGCATTTTTGATGTCGCACCATAAAAATTCACTGGAATTGAGTTCTGACCCGGAGCGGACTGTGGAGGACTTCGATGGACGTTATAAACGGCCATGCACGGAAGAGCACAAAGCTTTACACAAATAATCTATAAAAAAATATACCCTTTTTTAAATCATTTTCAAAATTTGTGCTTCAGTTATCCACAATTTAGTACTACGGTCTTGTCCAATCAGAACTAATATTCCTTAAAAACGGAAAAATTAGTATAACTTTAAAATGTACAAAATTATTTTTGCAATAGGAGTAAATTACAAAAAATATTTTCATTAGGGACGTTTTTACTAAGAATTGAAAAAATTGATGTCGATTTTGATGGGCTAAGACAAAAATGGTCCCCGAAAAGATTTTTGCTTATTTGAGCTTAAATCTGCTTCAAAAAGCCATTTCTACATTTTTGGAACGTTTTTACTTGGGGAACTTGCAAAGTGATAGAACTTTTTCTTAAATCGCATAGTACTATTTATTAGCTTTAAAAAAGCTTATGCCAAATAGTTGTACGATTTTTAGGCAAAAATAAATCATTTTAAGTAAATGTTTTCAAAATAACATAATTTTCTACTGCCCAAAGGTATGCAAAGCAAAAACAACATAACAGAAGGCTGTCCATTTGTATTGAATTCAAATGAAATTTGTTTAAAAATATCCATTGCATACTTATGGGCACTACAAAATGTTGTCATTTCGAACACATATACTCAAAAGGGTATATCTTTGCTTAATAAAGTTGTACAACTATTTGGGATAGTTTATCTTAAAGTGCATAATAATAGCACAAAGTGTAAAGAAAAGTGTAGGATACTATCCTATGATGAACCATTTCAGCACACTTAATTTATCTGGAATCACCAGCATCCCTTCAATAAACTAAAAAAAGTTTAATTTTGTAGTCTTGTGTAATTTGGTGATCATTCTGTTCTGCAGAATAATCCATATGTTGTTTATTTTATTTCAAGTGTAATAACTGCATTCTCAGTTTGTGCTTTTGTGTGTTATGTGTATATAGATCTGCCTTCTGCCTGATCTGGGTGCCATTTTGTTGTATTTTTTTGGTTGGTTTTCATTATTTTTGTTTCTTTTTTTTTTGGGACGAGTATTGAGATTGATGATTATGACTGGGTTACAGCGCTTCAATTAGTTTTTAACTACGTTTACGATTATCGAATTCGTGGACATTTTTTTGGTTTTAATTTTTGGAATTAATGTGATGATTTTTAGTCGATATGCATTAGACTCTCGCATTTGTTGTAAAAGTATTATTATTTTCGTTTTAGCACTTTTAGAGTAGCATTCATTGAACATTTTGGCACTTGAAATTTTGTCTTCAACTGTTTTTGATTCAATTTACACCAATTAGACCAAAATGAACAAAATTACAAAAGTTATAAGTACGAGTGGGGGGAGATGGTGGGAAAGTAGGGGGGAGTGGGGCGTTGGGTTCAACTGTGATTTCAGCACTTACCGCATTAAGCAGGCCGATGGTGGTGGGTGGCACCACATGCAGCGGTGTGTAGACCTCCTCGTTCTCCTGCCGCACATACAGCATTACCCGCTCCGAGGTGGGCGGCGTCATGCGACCACGCTTCATGGGCGGACCAAAGTCGGTTAGGGGTGTGCTGGCCAGCATACTCTGGTCCAGAATATGATCCTTTTTGTCTCTATAGTAAAGGAAGGGCGGGGGGGAGAGAGAGAGGGTGGAGAAGAAAGAGGATAAAGATTAGCTAATGTTCGTTGATAAGATGGAATGGCCGCTAAAGGAATGGAGCACGATTTTTACTCACGTCTGCATGTCGGGCGGAAAATGATTGTGGAATTTGAGCGTTGGCGTGGCCACCTTCTGGCCGTGCAGCAGGAATGGCGAGGCACCCTTCAGGTCCGGCGAGTCAGTCTCATGGCCGTAGAAGCTCTGCAAGGGCGAATGCGAGTTCGAGTTGGAGTTCGAATTCGAGTTGTAGTTGTGGATGATCGAGCCCGGTGGTGGCTGACCTACCTTCTCCATATCCTCGGCGGGCGAGAAGAGCACCGGCGGCTTGGCAAGATCCTGCATGCCATAGAACTCGGATCGATCTGTGACCGGATGATAGAGCTCGTCCAGTTTCTTGCGACCGGTGGCTGTCATCTTGCGCTTGGCCGCACGTCGCTCCTCGTCGCGTGTCTTGCGCTCGGCGCCCTGCAAAAAAAGCGTAGAGGGATTGGGATTTAATTGTGGGTTATCTGCCGTCATCTGTTCAGGTGGGTTGCGATTACGAAAGCGGTCACAGGCTCGGCTGGGGCACAGGGTGTGTGTGGCAGTGCCAGAGCCAGCGTGTAATTAGCAATCAATCAAATGCATGGATGCCACCTTTTTTGATATTTCTGCATCGTTTTTTACTTATTAATTAAATTCGTGTATGGCTTCGAGTGCCATAAGCTGCCACCACAGGCCCCCAAGCAGGCTCATCGCTTGGCACAGTGGTGCGAAGGCTAACGAAAAGCACTTGATTTAGGCTATGAGGATGGGGCTTAACTCCTGAACCACTGTGCCGTTCAAAACTGAAAAGTATGAAAACAAGTTTCTCGCCTCTGGGGAACTCTGTTGCTGTCGCAGACAAAAGCCGCCACCGCCATTGCTACAAGTTGCCGTTGTTGCCAGTTGCCATTGCCAGGCAGTCCGAGTGGGGAGTCGGAGTCTGGCAATTGGTCAAAATGGTCCTCTACACCGTTAGGGTCAAACATATTTCTGCACAGATTTGAGAGCCGAAAAAAAATTATTATAAAATACTTAGAGATTCCACATAAATATGCATACATAATAAATAATGCGGCGGCGCCCGAAACCACAAGATCGGCAGGCAGGCAGGCAGGCAGCTTGGATGCCCACCTGCCCATTGAGTGTAGCTGTTGTTGCCGCTTGATTGCACACACACACACACACATAATATATAGTCTGCTGGCTACTTTGGCCGCCAATGATTGCTAGTTTGCGTGTGTAAGCAGATTCTTCTCCTGCCCCATGCTCCTCGATGCTGCACTTTGCATTTGTAATTAAAAATCAGCAATTGAGCGATGAAGACGGCAACGGCAATGGCAACGGCACAGGAAGTGATATTCTGCGCTTAACTGATGGCTTCGCAATCTTCTGTGCTCGCCATTTTCATGGTAGCCATATTATGCAAGGATGCAATCCCATCACCACCCCTCACCCCTCCCTCATGTCGCTCGTCTTCGCTTATCACAAGCAATTTTGCCTAGAGCCCAACCAAACGCTGTACATCATGTGTTCGTGTGTGTGTGGCATGTAAATAACTGTATTTTATTACTTTTATTTTATCTTGGCAAAAATATCGCCAAAGTTGCGCAGGTTGCCACAGCAAAAGGCGACAGCGTCTCGAATCCGAATCGCCATTTGCGGTCAATGTTCGCCTTGGCTTCTTCATGTTGTTGTTAATCGACTTCAAAGTATGAAAAGAGACGCGTCTCCCTCTGTGCCCGTCGGGCACTCTGTGGGATGCAGCAGCACCAGCAGCAGCAACAGTTCTGGGCCTTGGCATATACAGAGAGAGAGAGAGAGAGAAAAAAAGGATGGAGGCTGGAACGCACTTTTCTCTAATATTTTCAGCTAATGACGAGACAACTCTCCACTGGCATTAACACTGCAAATGCCACTAATTAGCATTTTAAGTTTATTGAAATCGTTTGCCTCAATTTGGTTAGGCAACCACTCAAACATTTCCGACATTGTAACTAGACTTGGGTGTATGTAGAAGATAGGGAAAAGTAAGTCGGATCACGATTGTAAGTTGGAAGATTCCAGAATATCAAATTGGGATTCCATAACAGTGGCGGTCAAACGCAAGTCGAAGTTATGCTTGTGTGAATCGGTGAACACTGTTGTCTGTTGTCTGGAAAGAGCTCTCTTGTTTACCAACACAAGCGCAATTTTTTGTCCTCTCCATTTGGCCGCGTCTGTTCTATACCAGTGCACTACCTCAGTGCAATAAGTATATGTGCAAATATGTTTTCGTTTCTCTCTTCCTCAATAGTAACAGAACATATGTTCTAGGTATGCAAAAGTCTTTTGTTGTTATCTATTTTTAGAATGCTTTTGCATAATTCTTCTTTGGTCATCATTCTTAGTACCGTTATCACACATTTGAGTGGCGAGATTTGATTTTCTTAGGAAATAAGTTTATGTGCAAAAACCAATTAGTGTGCATTTAATGGTCGGCGTGAAACAAATTGGATGTGTTTTGATAAAAAATGAAAGTTGAGAGTAAATTAAGTAGTTGTTGCAGAAACACAAAAAAAATTTTTTATATTTTCCTAAGAATGCCGCGTGGAAAACATTTATCAGTTAAGGAACGCGGACGAATCCAAGGATTGAACGAAGGGTGGGCTACCATCACTGAAATAGCTTCCAGAGTGTCTCGACACAGAAATACGATAGCTAATTTCTTAAAAAATCCAAGCTCCTATGGTCAGATTAAACGCAGTGGCAGACCGAGCCACATCGACGATAGGTGCAAGCGTGAGATTAAGCGCCTGGCTGTAAACAATCAAATGTCTTGTACAGGCATTAAACGTCATTTAGAGCTCAATGTCGGTAGAAGACGGATCCATCAAATTTTAACTGAAAATTGTAACCTTAAACATAGTTCCCGGGTGGCTGTACCGATGCTATTGCCACGCCATCTTAAGGCTCGTTTGGCGTTTGCTGACAGGTACAAATTTTGGACCGAAGAATTCCGAAACTAAATTTTTTGGATGAAAAAAAAGTTTAATCTTGATGGTCTTGATGGCTGTCATAAGTATTGGCGTGACTTAAGAAAACCAAGAGAAACTCGCCATAAGACGAATCACGGCGGTGGATCACTGATGATTTGGGCCTGTTTCGGATATGCAGGAAAGTCTCGGCTATGTTTTATTCCAATAAGAACAAACTCAGAAATCTATATTCAATTGCTGGAGAGTGAATTAATAGATGTTGCAGACGATCTTTACGAAGATAGATGGATTTTTTCAACAGGACAACGCTCCAATCCACACATCAAAAGCCACAAAGGCTTATTTTTCTTCAAGAAAATACCTGTACTGGAGTGGCCGGCTATCAGTCCTGACTTGAACCCAATTGAGGACCTCTGAGGTATCCTCTCAGCCAGGATTTATAAAGGTGGGAGACAGTTCGACTCAATAAAGCATTTAAAGTACGCTTTGCTTGCAGAATGGGAGTTAATAAGCAATGAAACTCTCCAAAATCTGGCAGATTCCATGCCAAACCGCCTTGCAAAAGTCTTAGAGGCAAAAGGAAAGCACATTAACTATTAAAGTTGATCAAAAGTTTGAACTTAATACAAAATTTTAAGAACTATACAAAAGCACATATACTTATTTCCTAAGAATGAAATACATTTGTTAAATAATAATTTTTTGTTAATAAATATTGAAGTACTGTAAGGCAGTTCTTAGTTACTGGCTCTAGAGCAATAAGTGAAAAATATACTTGGCTTGAATCGTTTGGTTTAAAACAAGGTTTTTCCAAAAATGTTAATGCACATATACTTATTGCACTGAGGTAGTAACATTGAAAAAACGGAAATTTGCATACTCGCGAAAAATGAGTTTTGGCCACGGAAAAGGGTCAAATTCAACATAGTGCAGTGCTGAACGAAGTCACTCCTTTCACACAGAGGCGCGCCGACCTTATGAGCGTGAGAGTTGGTAAGTACTGATAGCAAGTAAGACTGCTGAAGTCTTTCCTCTCTGGTCCTCTCTGTACCTTTCGTTCAACATTTCTTCTCAAAGATATTTGAACAGAGCAACTATCCGCTAGCGTTTGAACACAAGTACAGAGGGCACCCAAGAATAGATTAACAAAACGCACTCCCAAAAGGGTGGGTAATCGATAGTGCTACCCAAACTTATCAGCGTTTGGCTAGAATGGTAGCACTTTTCTTTTTTTTTGATCCTCAAAGTTTTTGAAATTGGGTGTGACAACCAAAAAAAGGTGTCGTTAGTTTTGGGCGAACAGCTCATTCAGTTTTGGTGTTAGCAGCAAACTGTCATAAGCAAAGTTGTAGTTGATAGTCCGCTGAAGAAATTTCTGCTACTAAGATTTTCAAAAAAATTATGTTTTCCGGGAGTTATTCTCAAAAAACTTTTTTGAAAAATAGTTTTTTTTTTACTTTTCGAGTATTACTTTTAAAAAATCAGAATTTTTTGCATACTTTCTTTGGCAAAAATGAAGCTTTTGAGATACCAAAGAACTTTCCTAAATAAGGTTTTACAATCTGAACACTTCTACATCCTCTAAAATAGCCCCAAAAGTGTGTATTTCCAAAAAAATCAATTTTTTTGTTGTCGTTGTTTGTTATGTACTCAAGTTTTTCGCCAAATTAGCTGTCAATGAAATTTTTTTAACTTTTAAATTAAAACATTATGCGTTCTACTTTTTGTATTCCTCTAAAGTGGTACTTAATCCATGAAAAAAGAAAAAAATGATTGAACTAGATCCATCGATTTGTTCGTCATCGAATTGTGCTGGTGAACACGACCAATGTATTGAGTGATACATTTTATGGATCTGATCATAAAATGTTTAACAAAAGACTACATTTCAAATAAAGATTCATTCCGCTTCTGGGAGAGAAGCTAGTCATTCGCAATCGTTATGCATTATATCCAAGTTCTGAATTTAACTTTGCTCCATCATGTAAGTTCGGACTTAGAACCTTGTTCAAAATCTTACATAGGTCCATCAGGCATGTTCTCAATTCCACTTCCACGGCAACCTTTCGAAAGTGGAATTGATTCATGTTCTCGCAACACCAAAACGAAAAAGTTTTTTCGTTTTGAAAAGTAATGCTTGTTAGTCGGTGGAATGAAAAGTAATTGCCAAATTACGCACTCTTACAGTTGCTAGATGTACATAAAGTAAATTTTTCTAGATTCTGCGATCAATTTAGAAGTTGCTTCTGAAATTTAATTGGTATTCTAGCCTTTAATTGATTTATTGATTTATTTGTTTAATGTATCCAGGAATTTGCCCAGCCAAACCGAAAAGTGAAACCTAAAAGTTTTCGATCGTTTCGCTTGGATTTCTGGTTTCTCTTTTGTTTATCTAGTGCCATTCTCGCTTGGTCCAGTGGATTGCGAAAAGTTAAAAGAGATCAAATTCGTTCGAAATTGAAAGAAAAAATTGAAATTTTGTTGAATTTTTTTTGGAGGGAACCGAACCGCTAATTTGTGCTGGTGTTTTTTTTAAAAAAGCTGAGCTGAACCGAAATGAAGCCACAAATGGAATTACAGTTTCATGCAAGTTTTTAAACCTGTTTTATGATGATTGACAAAATTTTCCCCCTAAAATGGTGAAGAAGATTCGGTCCGATGGTACGAAATCATCGTTAAATCATCGGGGTTCGGTTAAAAATTTTTAAAAATTTTTGTTTGTGGTTTTTCCAACCTGTTGGAGTTCGGTTCAGGTTCTGGAGGTTAGAAATTTAGAAGTTTTTTTTTGCTTCGGTTTGAGGGACACAAAACTCTCCAAAGGAACCGGTTCGGTTTACAGCAGGGGTGACCAGGCGCACGCCGCGCATTCGTGGTTGTTTTCCGCATATCAATAGCAGCGCTTATAGCCCTCACGCATAGCTTATGACTAAGCGTAGTGCAACAACAACTTTATATGAGTTCTCACCTCTCTTTCTCTCTCTCTCTGCAATGAATGATTTCGAGTGTACAAGACAGGGTTCCCCAAAAAGGGAGCGCGAAAATGTGAATGTGTCTCTCTCTAACACACAGTGAAGCATGACTTAGGCAAGCATTCAGTGTAAATGGGCAAGTATGTTCGTGTCCTAATGGCTATGGGTGGGGAACTAGGGTATAAGAAGAAAATTGGTTTTCTCTTTTAAATTCTTGTTGTTTCACAAATATTTTCTTCATCCCATCTAGCATTTGGAACAGGAATCACCTTGATAAGTTTTTTCGAGCCCTCTTAATGTTCAGAAAGAGATTAATTTCATGTGCGATTTAAGGAAGTCGAAAATCACTCAAAAATTTTCTCAAATGAATCGAAAATGAGTCGAAACTAATCAGAAAAACGGAGTATAAGCGACTATTACTGAAATGTTGCAACTAGGGTACCATTTTCTTCCGACTAAAGTATCATATATGATCAAGGAAGGAGCTCATTTATGACTATTTTAATCAGACTGAGGACTCGAAAAGACTCAGAAATTTCAGAAAATGCTGGCTGGGATTTGTGTTGGTGTCTACGCGGCCGTAAGCTGATTCTGGGCACCTCTGGCTTACAGCCTTGGTTGTCATACTGATTCTGCCTTTAACTTTTCAGAGTATTTCCCCGCTCGCTCCGATATTTCAGTCGTTTAGCTAGATTTCTTCTGATTTGGAGACCGAA
This sequence comes from Lordiphosa stackelbergi, assembly GCA_018904235.1. Classification (NCBI taxonomy): domain Eukaryota; kingdom Metazoa; phylum Arthropoda; class Insecta; order Diptera; family Drosophilidae; genus Lordiphosa; species Lordiphosa stackelbergi. Next base: position 25,868 of record JAEIFU010002854.1, read on the forward strand.
AAATGTTTACGAAAGTGAAAGAGCGAGCTCTGTGTGATGAATTCCCCCTTGTTTTAGATCGATATCTAATCGAGTCATGTAAACACAATGAAAAAACACAACTTTGTTAAGGATCTCTCTATCCTATCATTCATTATAATGCCCCTTTAGCCCTTGGGCTTCTCAAAAACAACCACCACAAAATGTTCATAATTGCCAACTCTGCCCAAAGGTGCCAAACGGCGGCATTGCAACTGAAACAGCAATTGCAGTGAAATCCCCGAAAAAAAAACAACAACAAAAATACAATTCGAAAAAAGAAAATACAAAAAAAAATACAAAATAACGTGGTACGCGAAATTTAATTGATACATTTACCGATAAACACACGCTGGCCGCAAAAGGGCTGTGCCCCATGTGAAATATAAGCCTGCGACTGCGATATGGCCCAGGCAAATACGAGTACCGAGACATACACGTACAATAAAAGGCTGGCCCTGGCCATGTCCATGGCGGAGGCTGAGAGATGGGGGAGATGGGAGATGCGGCCACGAAGAAGTGTAATGATATGAGAAAATTAAATTGGAAATCCACGAAATGATTTATTAATAAACCCCATCAAGCGAAAAAGTGAAGGGTTCGCCACAACGAAACGAAACTCAGCTCAACTCAAAACAAGGGCATGGGCATGGCCAGACAGCGACAGGGAAAGGAAAAGGATGCCCCCGATGCTGCATGTGTGTTGGCCATTTACTTTTGTACGCGTTACGCTTTCCACTGAAGGCTCGCTGACTGACGAACGGGCAGGGACAGTGGTTGCCCCCAATTCGATAAAAGCGGCTGGCAAGTGGCAGGCCCAGCACGTAGGCCTTTATTGTGCAGCTTTTAGTTAGCTCATCAACCTGTTGCACGTGGCAAGCAACCGAGCTTGCTTCTGTATGCGTAATTATGTGAGCCGAGAGGGAGCCGGCTCCGACTCCGACTCCGACTGCGGCTATGGCGAAATAAAATCACTTACCTTATCGCAGAAGACCTTTATCTGACAGTAGCCACGATGAAAGACCGTCGCATCTCTGGGGTCCTCGAATGTGTCGATTTGTACGTGCAACGGCAGACCCTGCAAAGATTTGAAACACAGCAAATCAGAACTCAAATCGCAAAACATGAAAATATGGTTTAGTTTCCGAGCCAACCAACAGCTGCAATTAGGCGTTGTCATTCGGCTGCGGTCGGGGCGGGGCGAGATCTGCTGTTGCCACACGGGGGGCGTGCACAACTTCCATGTTAAACTGCCAACATCCGTTGCCCGCATGCAAGCCATGTGGCAACATTCTGTGGCAAGTGCATAATTTGATTTCGCCTGTTTTATTGGCAAACGTGGCAAGCTTCACTGTAGTTAGTTAGAGCTCGCTTAATGCAAAGGAAAATACAAAAAAAAAAAACACAGCTTCATGTATTTCTGTCAATGAAATATCAGACTTAATGTACGCATTACAACTCCAGGAGGACGCACAATCCGCTGGAGCAGTGGCGAGGCACAAGGAGAGGGGAGCAGCTGGCGGTAAAGGAAGCAAAAGCACCTTCCTACGTACATATATTTATAATGAAAGAACGTTGTCAAGACAGAAGACAGGCCGAGTCGGGGCTCCAAGCTGACTCTGCGACGTATTTGGATCATTGATTTGCCATTAACAAGTGGGCATAAAATATAGGTATATAATGAACCAATTGAAGTTGCTGCAGTGTGAGTGTGTGTGTAACCAAGTAGGCGAAAGAAGTGACCATGGAGGAAAGCAGCCACGGGAGAAGTTTTGAATCATTTTCAATTTTGAACAATTCGAAAATAAAGTTTTATTTGGAGTTTTTGATGTGAAACATCTTTAATTTCGGTACGGAAGATTTTAGCAGGAGTATAATTTGATTTCAGCGTCACGTGACGCTGACGTCATGCATATTTTGTGTTATTGTTTTAGCGGAGTGTCCCCGGGGGAGAGGAGTGAAAGTGGGGGAAAGAGGAGGGAAACCGGGGGTGAAGTGGAAGTGACTAAATAGTGACTTGACAGTGACTAAACAGTGACTTGACAGTGACTTAACAGTGACTTGACTATGTCTAAGTCAACAGTGACTTGACAGAGACCAAACAGTTACTTGACCGTGACTTAACAGTGACAACAGTGCCTTGCCAGTGACTTGACAGTGACTAAGCAGTGACAAATAGTTTGGTTTAGACTAAACAGTGACTAAGCAGTGACTTGACAGTGACTAAACAGTGACTTACTAAAAATTGATTTGGCAGTGACTAACCAGAGTCTAAACAGTGTCTAAACAGTGACTAAGCAGTGACCAGGCAGTGACTTAACAGTGACTTGACAGTGACTAAATTGCGACTTGGTTTTGACTAAACAGTTACTGAGCTGTAACTAAGCAGTAACCAAGCAGTGACTTGACAGTGACTAAAAATTGACTTGGCAGTGACTAAACAGTGACCAAGCAGTGACTTGACTGTGTCGTGACAGTGACTGCACAGTAACTAAACAGTGACTAAACAGTGATTTGACAGTGACTAAAAATTGACTTGGCAGTGACCAAGCAGTGACTTGACAGTGACTAAACAGCCCTTAAACAGCTCTTAAATTTAGCATCTGTTTCACATCAAAGCCTCGTGAGTTTTAACGACACTCACACCTTTTTATTTATTATAGTTTTCAACAAAAAGTCTAAGCGAAAATGGCTACCTTAGGGTAGGATATTTGAAAGTACTTAGTTAAATGTATTTTCTAGTCTCTCAAACTGGGAATACTTATTCGGGATGATTTTGAAATTGTAGCAAACATTTGAAAAAATGCGACTAAACTCTCTAATCAAATTTTTAAAGGCGCATTTGCGATTTAGATTCAACAAATAAAAGTGGGTTGTCTATTTATGCCATCCTATTTTATACTTCCCTATTCTATGCTATCCCATTCGATACTACTATCCTATCCTTTAATATCCTATCCTATCTTATCACATACCATCCTATTCTATCCTTTACTAATGTATTCTAACCTATTCTATTCTATTTTATCCTATTCCAATCCAATTTATCATCAGCAGACTTTGCTTTTTAACCCAAAACAACCATACTCCCCCTTTTGGGGAACGTTGAGAAGATGGTGAAAAATGAAATTCACATGGCCACCATCTACCGTCTTACGTCCACCATCATTGGCTTCTTCTTGCCACATAATGTAAACATGCCAGCTATAAAAGAAAAAAATTTTAAATTCTGTTAATTTAACAATTGTGTTAACCTCTGCAGTACATAATACATCGATGGATAGCCGAGGTGTTAGAAAACATCCGACAAATGTGCGATATGGGCGATACACTCTTATAAGAAAAATTTACGGTCTGTACATCGAAGCATTTGGATGCAATTGAGTTGAAGCAGATAATTTAATGGCATTAAGTGAATAATACATTGAATTTTTAAAAACGCAATTAACAGTTTTGGGAATATTTTCTAATTTTATTTGGTGCTCTGTTGCGCGGCATTTTCATTTTGACATTCAAATTACGTTGACTGCGTATATTTTAGTTGTGAATGGCAATTATTTAGTGGTGGACCCAAAAATATCGCTTGAAACAGCATGAGATAGGAACATCCCCAGCTGACGGTGGAATATTTTAAGAAAATTTGGCACGGCAAGTTCTTACGTACCATCTTTGACGGTAGACGGTAAACGGTAGATGGACTGTAGTGTGAATAGGCTATTACTAATTTTGGTCAGGTTGTTAAAATTTCATGATCGGATGTCCCAAAAATCTCTAGGGGTTTTCATGTAAGCGTAGATATTTTAAATTAAAGCTGTAAGACTTTGTTAAGGGGCACAAATATGCCCGGCTACTACACTAGATGACGAAAGTTCAGGGATTTGAAACCGCCTTTCATATGATCTTGTAGCCAGTCCAGTATTCTTGTCCCGGATTACCTAAATAAAAGCGTTTCGGTATTGTTCGCTTTGAGGTTTGTTAATTTCAAACTTCAGAGAGCTCTGATAGATCTTTCTCGTACAAAACAACCATTACTTTTAACTATTTTAACTGGAGATTTCTTAGGTCGCCTCATTTTCTTCCTTCACTTTTTGATCCAACGAATCAACAGATCCATTAAGATCCATTTGGAATGGACAGTTTTTCCATATCCTTCTAAGATCAATCATTATTATTAATCAGGGCTGCAAACCTCCTAAAAATCGGAAGAGGTTCATTTCCGGGTTCGAACCCGGGAAACATTTTTGGGTTCGGGTACACGGAGCTGGGTTTAGAAGGTCACGAACCAAGGTTCAGTCAGGGTTCGACGGATCGACAATCCGTTGCTCCAATCGACCTCGTCCCCTAGTTTCAGCCATCACCTTAAACTGGATACCTACAGAATCTTTTTACGGCGCGCTTACATATGTCGTAAACTGATCTTGATACTGAATCTTCTAAAATCTTTAAAAATCAGTTAAAAAAAGATAGAAAATTTTTCAAAGTTTTAATATAGTCTGGAATTTTGATGCATGTTTTTAATTTGATATATGTCACTTTTCCTTAATTTTCTTCTAACTAGGAAATATTATATTATACAGAAGATGAATATGCAGAATCACTCAAGCTTTTTAAAATCTTGACTTCGAACGTCTCTAGAACAAATTTAGTAGAAACATATTTTTTCCGAACACTTTCTTAGCGACTCTTTACACCCCGTTATTAATGTTCCGCTTACCGATATTTTTGATCCAGTCCAAATGGATCCGATCTTACCAAGATTTTATCTCCATATCCTGCACGTTCGACGGAGTTTTTAAGTCTCTGAATATGAGCTCTCTACCTCAAATGAACAATATTAGACTTGATTTACTTGCACTTTTCCTTAAAAATTGATGCAAATAGGCACTTTGTACTTCAAAGCGTAGGGATATCTATTAGTTCAGGGGCTTAGGCAAAACCGTACATGCTTATTTTGGCGTTGCGCGTGTGTTTATTTCGGAGCACTGCACTTTGTTGTTTAAAAAAAGAGAGCATATAAAAGCCCTATAATGTCGGTTTGTCGACCACACGCGCGCAGGTACGCGGCTGTACTTAGTACATAAGAGCGTGCCGAACTCTGATTAAGACTAGGGTTAGTTCGCGGGTTGACAGTAACAGGTCACTCTCTCAGTTAGGCCTCAGTTAGGGCCCCCTTTTAATCTTGTGAGTGGGTCCTCGTTACTGAACTTGACGATCTAATAGAGCTGGAGATATCAGACTCTATAACAGCTTTTAAATATCCCAAGTCTTTCATTACCGAAGCTACACAGACCCCCCTTACACAGATATTTGTTCATTAAGAACAGCATCAGTAGACGGGTCGATATACAAACAAACAGATCTCAGAGATGGTAAGAGATACAGGTTTGCCATGTATGGAACAAATATTTCTTTTACTTGCAGGCAGATCAAGTTTATTTTCAATTTTTGCCACGCCCCCTTCCGTCACCGTAATTTCGGAAAAAACGTCATATCTCCTACAGTTTTGTAGATAGATGGTTTGTACCTTTTAAAGATATTTAGTAATTAAGATTATTTATCGATTCGCAAAAGGAATGATGAAGATCGGATGAACGATAGTCGAGTTATAAGGAAAACAAACTATTATGATGGGTAGCACTAGCCGCAATGGCTATGGGCAGCACTTTACACACTTGATGGTTTTTTTTCCACTTCGTTTTTCACGTCTAAGTTAAGTTGATCAGATATATGGAGGTACATAGTATGTTATAGTCGGGCTTGACCGACTTCCTTTCTTTTTTTCCAAATGAAGTCCATTTTGATACTAAAATTATCCGTATAATACTAAAAGTACTTTTTTCTGTTAAATTTTTTTGAAAATTTTCCCTTAAATGCAGAAAATTCGAAATGGCCTTAAAATTTCTAGAGGTTAGTATTAACCACTGGTTTGTACTGAATCTAATGGAACCTATATTATATATAAACATCTACCCTTTTTGTCCTAACCATTTTCGCTTAGGTTTTTCAATCAAAACTATAACAAAGAAGTAAAATATTATAGTCCTTATTTACACTATGTATATTAAAGGGTATTTACAAGCTTTATCATAGAAATAAGAGGACATCTCAAAAGTCCAAAATTTTTAAAGTCTGGTCTAGTGAATACCCTTAATAAGGCTGTTTATCAATAAAAATATTGGAGAAACTTACCTTAACACCTTTTTGACTGCTGAAGTCCGTGCTCAGGCATTGAACCGCAATGTTGATCTGTTTTAGTTTTTTTTTGTGACGAAAGAGAAAAATGTGAGAAAAGTGAAATAAGCCATAAAATATACAAATGTAAACAATTATGATTAAAAGTGTACAAAAAAAGCTGTAAATGCGTCTGCTATTAGAAGGCAATTGTTTTCTCTCTATTAAGTCGATGTCCTCTTTATGCCCACGACAGTTTAAAACATTCCAACGCACACAATACACACACACACACAGGCATACGCTCACGCACAAGACAATAACAAGGCAATACACAGAGGACCAAACCATCCATCCACAATCCAGGCCCAGAGACAGAGACAGAGACCAAGCTGAGACTTTGTATCGCATCCAATTCATTTTTAGTTCGACTTCAATTCAGTCTCTCTGGCATTTTAAGCATGCCACAGTCCGAGTCCAAGTCCAGATGCGACAGACAGACAGTCGGACGCAGCGCAGCAACAGCAACAGCAACAAAAAAAGAAAATCCATCAACGCAAAAATACCAAAGGAAACAATCTTAATGGTAAAAGTGCAGCAGTCGCTGCCATCGCTGCCTCTCGTGGACCTGGACGAGCAGTATTTAATGTGAATAATTAGCGGGCGCGTACCATATAAGAGCGAGCGCGCCAGAGAGGGACAGAGTGGGGTTAATGGAGACGATGGAGACGCACCTGCGTGTCGGTGCGTACGAAAGTTTTGCCGCTGGGAAAGGCATTGGCAGCCATGCAGCTAACGGCACAAAACGAAATCGACATTATGCGGACTCGGACTCTCTCTCTGGGCAGCCAAGACGGAGATGGAGATGGGGACGATGTCGCTGGATTAACATCTCAGCGCGTAAACAATTTGTAAATAAAAAGCTCTATCAAATGCAGAAAACCGTTTGGCGGAGGCGGGAGACGGGAGACAGGAGACAGGCGACATGCACTTATGGCCAAGTCAAGTCGGTTAATAACTGCTGACCAATTTGGCAGGCAAACAGAAGTCACTGAACTTGAATGAAAATCGAATCAGTTTTTGGCTGGCGGGAAACTCGACCGGGCTAAATGGACAGGTGGGTGGAGCCAGCTTAACCATAGAATTGCAAATATTTCAAGCGATTCAAATGCTGATAATTGCTAAATTAATCGCGGTGGGAGCTCTACAACCGGGAGCTGTTGCAATATCCCCCATCAGCCATCAAGTTAAGCCAGGCCAAGACACAACAGCAGCAGCAACTCTAGAGACCCCAGACACTCGCATTTGCTTGAAATTGCCAAGTAAGTGATTAAAACTAAGTGTCATAAATAAATAAATGCATAAATTATTCTTTTGAAAATTGCCCCATGCGTCAGAAAGGGATGGCTACAGTTGACGCTGGCGATGGCGAGACGCTTGTTGAATAATTTGCGTTTTACTTGCAATTGAAAATAAATCAGAAATTAATTCTTACACACAAACACACACACACACACACGCGCTCGAATGTTTATTTGCCTTCTCCGTCTCGTTCATTTATTATTTTTTTTAATTGAGGCGGCGCTCGACCTAAACAAAATGGACGACACAACAGATTAGAACTAGAACTTACTTTGGCCGAGCTCTCCAATGGATTCCAGTAAACGGCAATGGCATTGTGTGACACTTCCTCGATGCAACCAACCAGGCCAACCGAGTTCTTTGTATCTGCAAAAAGTCAATAAAAAAAGAAAAAGAAAAACCAACCAGAACGAAGCCAGAAGGCAACATCAAGAAATATGTTTGTATTAACAATTAAGGAAATTTCTGCGCCCGTCCAGTGACAAGTGCCTAATGAGTTATGTTTGATGGGCAAACGCAGCGGCAGGCAGTGGATGCAACCAATGCAGCAGCTGCCGCTGCGGCAGCTCAGATTATCTGCAATCAAACAAACGGAGCGCATTGCGCGTTTATCAATGTCATAACTCTTTCTCAATAAAAACCAACAATTTACTGCTAGAAACACTAGACAATACACAAACACACAGACACACAGACACTGAGCCACTGGACAACGCTGCTGGACTTCGTTGACTTCTTTGACTACGCACCTGCATCCAAGATTCTTTGCTTCACAGAATGCTGACGACTGTGCCAGAATTGCCAGGCCTTTATCTCATCTTCGGGGCTCTTCTCCTCGCGAAACATTAACATGATCACACTCTGCGAAAAAAAAGAGGAAACGAAATGCGTAAATTAAGTGGATTACGTTGTAAAGTTAAATTGGCTAAATATTAAAGAAACAATCCTGAGGCAAAAAGGGACTTTACTGCTTTAGAGTAATTAATCCAAAAACCTTTCATTAAGAGCTCTACATATAATTTTATGATAACAAGCTTTATTTTAAACAATAATAAAAAGGTTATAAAGTAAGTATTAGTGCCAGTTCTAGTATTTCTATATACTAAATATTATAAATACACAAAATGAAAGACAATAATGTGAAGCGAGGCGCAAAATAATTATCTCTCTGAAAGGTACACCGCTTACGCTCTCGATTTAAGCTAAAAGAAGACTCCTAAGTTCATTATTAAACTTCACTTTTCGTTTACTTTAAAATTACATAAATCTTTATAAGTGTTCAATCTAAAGCCTTTAAATGTTTACAAAGAAGAACTTTTTTTTAGCTGTTTTCATTTTGTGTATAAATGCAAAGTTAATGCAGTAATTGCACCACTTTCTTTTAGCATGTCAACTCAGTAAAACCGGAAATTGAAAATTAGATGCAAGATTTAGCTGTGATTGCTCTGATTGCTAAGGTGCGGGGGGCTGTTTTGAGTTGCTCGACAAATGCTCCTTAAATCCAACAATTTTGCAGATTTTAAGGTTTTAGATGCCCGTTGGAAGGTTCGGTTAGCGGACTGGTCTTTTACTTATTGAACCTAAGATTTTGTTATAATTGGTTCATAGATTTTGAATCTTTGCGACAATTTTTGTTTAAAATAACACATTTTTATAATTGCCGAAACGCGTAGGAGAAACCTGAGCCAAAAGTTTGTGCTTTGACTGCAGAAAGGGAACAAGGCCGAATAATATCCCCAATTCACACATTTTTATGTTGAGAAACTAGCAACCAGTTTAGGAAGCTATAAGAACGTTAATGGGGCTCAAAAATTATAGTTATCAATCTTAAGTTCTCGACCACGGATTGCAAGTGTGCCTGGGCTTTCAATCGAATAGCTTGGATCATCTTCTATTCTATCCTAAATATAAGAATTTGCTTTGTCAACTGATTCAGCTCTATAGAAGTATGTGTATTCGTTCAATATATAGTAAAACTAGCCAGTGGCGTAGCGTGGGGTTATGCCGCCCGGGGCGGAAGTCGACTTAGCCGCCCCTCTCCCTTAAATAGTTCTAAATTTTAAAATTTTTTCTATAATTAAAATAAAGTTCTTCTTATTCTTTGCATCAAAAACTTCTTTGTAACATAAAGGGACGTACGCAGGATTTTGATTAGGGATGACAAAGACCTAAATTGTTCGAGGGGTATTATTTTGCTAAAGTTGCTATAATCGTTAAGTATTATTGGAAAAAATTCTTTAACTGTGGGATACATAAGAAGGATGCGCCGCAGGCGAAAATTTTATCGCAAAAGCCGCGGAAACGTTTTTTACATAGCTCCTTAACCAAAATTTAAAAAAAAAATTGACTTCGATGAACCGAAACAAAAATTATTTCGAGGTCGAACATAGTTTTCTGGTTTGATGGCAAATGCGTTCCGAATTAGCTTTCTTTGTAGTCTGCCTGCAGAGGTTTTTACTGGAGGCTGATATAATTAGACGAGTTGGACCACGTTTTTTGGAAACATAACATAACCCAAACTGTGGAAGTCTATCCGTTCGATCTCAGTGGCAAAGATGCTTTAGTTTAGAAATAGTACATAAGATTGTCCTGCTCATTGGGCACCATTATGACCTAAGAAATTGAAAGTTGTCTAGTTGCCAATCCTAGTAAGCCCCAAATATTCGGAAAATACCGCGAAATCGATGGATAGCGAACTATATAGAATTAATGTAAAATATTATTTGGTGTTTGTTAATTGTTCTTTTATAATTGACACTATAAATTTGTGTGTTTTTTTCCATGTAACAAGGAATTCAATAACTCTTTCTGAATTGATTAAAAAGTTTATTTAAAAGAAACTTTCTGATTTTGCTCATAGGATAGACATGTTTGGTTTTTAATATGGAAAATATGGTTATTTTTTTGAAAAAATCGATTTTTTTAAATTATTGTACAGTTGACACAACTTTTCTTTCATAAGAAATTTTCAAAGCATACTACAAATCTGCACCCCCCTGCATACGCCCTTGATAACATAATCAATATATTGGAAGGGCTTGATAGAAAGAAGCAGTATATAATAGTGGAAGATATGGAATGCCTAACATCTTTGATTAAGTCAAACACAAAACTGCAGCATTTTGACTCCGTCCATTGTAGACCACTGATCTTTAGTCCCTTTAAACTGACTAGTAAGCTTTCAAAAATGCGTTCAATAAATATTTATTTTATTACTAGATCTTGAAGTGCAGAATCTTGCAACGTTCTCCATGCAGAGTCTAAATAACCTTCAGGAATACCACTCTGTATTAATTTAAGAGAATAATTAATATACATTTTGTAATTATTTGAAACTCAGCGCCACCAGAATTTGCCGCCCCTAAAAATTTGCCGCCCC
>JAEIFU010002855.1:0-36752 GCA_018904235.1 Lordiphosa stackelbergi
CAGATAATTTAAACATGAATAGCCGCTGCAAAAAATTGGTCACCCTAATTCTTAGAAATCTATCGAAAGGCAAAGTTGTCAATTTAGCTACTTTCACGCCAGATCTAGCGAGGACCGGTGGCTAAATATGGCTCTGGTAGACTATGGTGTAAGCAGCTCCAGTTCCAGCTCAGAGGATGAATATCCCAATCCTGCAGTGACCCAACTGAAAAGGTAATGTAATTTACTTGCTTATTACATGTGATTTCCTACATTTTAAACGCGCCAAGACCTGCCCTGCCCACAGCTGCTGCTCTGCTAGGACCCAAACAAGCTAAGCTCGCACCAGATGAAGAAACTGTGGATGATAATCCGGCACTGCATGGCGGTCGCATACGTAGCTTTAAGCATGAACGTGGAAACTGGGCCACCTATGTGTATGTGCCAGTATTCAACTGTGCCGAGCAGCTGGAGGAGTTTCAGTCCGAGGCCATAGACGCACTGGAACCGCTCATTCAGATGCAGGCCCAGGAACAGCCGTTGCATCTGAGTCTAAGTAGAACTGTGGTGCTGCAACATCATCAGATAGAGGAGTTCTCGCGATCTCTGCAGCAGGCATTAAACAGCTGCACTGGGTGAGTAGCCATTTACTTGGCTAGGAAATAATAATTGATCCTTTGTTTCTACTACAGCTTTCCTGCCTGCCTTCAGCATTTGAAGGTCTATACAAATGAGGAACGTACACGCACTTTTCTGGCTGTCCAGCTGGAAGCCGCCTACTTTGAGAAAATGAGTTTAACCCTTCAGGCCATTGACCAGGTAATGACTGACTATCGCCTGGCGCGTTTCTATGAGCCGCCCTCGTTTCATGTCAGTTTGTTGTGGTGTGTGGGTGATCAGGAGTTTTTGCTGAAGGAGAAATTAAAGGAACTGCAGCAACTCTTAGAGGAGCAGGACACACTCCAGCTGGCCGTGCAGGAACTTCGCTGCAAGTGTGGTAATAAGGATTTTAGTTATAAGCTTAAATAGAAATTAAAAAGTTTTGCAAAAAATCAGTTTAAGCCTTTCTTTTTGTTGCCATTTCCTTGCTTGGCCGCCTGAGCCTGTTCTTCGATGAGGCGTTCCTCTTCCAATTCCAGAAAACGTTGACGCCGCCGACCCAAAGGAGTTTTGGACCACCACGATTCAAAAGCTTCCTCCTCCTCGCGATAGACAGGATCGCGAGCGCTAAGAAACAGGGGGGAAAACTCAATGAATACAATCTAAACATCAGGATTATTTCACCTACCAAAGCACATTGATGAGCTCAGCATTGGTCAAGGGCTGAGTGCGCAATTGGAGCTTCCGTTTGCAGGTCATCACCTCCTTAAGACAAGCATCTATAGCTCCTATGGTATAGCCATCGGATATTTTGGCCATGGCACTGGTGTCCAAGTTGGACTGCCCACCAGAGTACTCACTGTCAAAGAGAATACTTTGAAGGTTAACAACTAACGTAACATTCCGAAAGGAACTCACTGTAGCAACGTTTTCCAGGCATGCGACATGGCCCCATAATCCGGTCGAGGAATATATATAAAACGATTATAGACCGACTGCAGTAGCTTCTGATCCGCCTCCCAGGGTAGATTAGAGGTGCCCACAAATATGACACGATCCTCGGGCGCAATATTCTTAATCAACTTGGGTAAATCCTTTTTCAAGCGCTTGGGATCGGTACGATCCGTTTTGGGTATCTTCTTCATAAACGGACGCTCTGCATCTCCCATATAAATGACAGCAGGCTGTAATAATCGGGACACTTTTACCACCAAATGAATAAGCATGATGAGACCAGATTTTCCTGGATATTTGCCCACAATATTGGCAGGCGTTAGATCAAACAGAACTGCACCCACTTCGGTGCAAATGGCATGAAGCAAAGCCTTTTTACCCGATCCCCTTGGGCCAGCCAGCAAAATGGAACGTATCAGCGGTGTGCAATTGTGTATGGCATCGGAACCCAGAGGAAGTATGCAGTACTCAGTAAGGATTTGGCGTATATCGCCCGGCGAAGGATTTATGCCATTTCGTGCCGTCAACGCCTTGTCACCCAGAAACTGCTTGAGCTTGAGCTCGGGATATTTGCGTATGATGCCATTGGTGACCAGCTCTTCGTACAAAGATTCAGTACTGCGATCCGGGGTCAAGTCCTTCTCCTTTTTCTTCTTGCTCTTCTTGCCAGAGCGACGCGTTTTCTTGCTGCTCTTCTTGATCTTTTTGCCCACGGCAGTTTGCAGCAGATCGATCTCCTGGCGCATTACCTCATCCACAGCACGTCGGAATTCCAGTTCCACTTCCTGATACTTGTCCGAGTATATCATGTCCTCATAAGCCGCCTGGCTGAGCACGCCCGTCTCGTCTTTGTCCCGCCAGGTGTCATTGAACCTATCAGTGGGCCAGAAATTTAGTTTCTCTACAGGATTCACCCCATTTTCTACACTCAGAAAACTATTTTTCTATATTTAAGAAAATCGCCCTAAAATCAAAATTCCCTTAAATTTAGAAAAAATTTCTATATTTAAGAAAAAATTTCTGAATTTTAGAAAAGTTGCCCTAAAAATGAATTTTTTAGAAAAAACTTTCTAAAAAATAGAAAAATATATTTTTTTTTCTAAATTTTAGGGTGAATTTGCTTTATTGCCTTTTCAAATTTTTAGGGTAATTTCGCCTTTGACTTTAGAAAAAATTTGTTACAAATTTTTGGTTTTTTTAAATTTTTCTTTTTTTTAAAATTTTTTGAAAATTTTTTTTTTTTTTTTGTTTTTTTGGTTTAAAAAAAAAAGCGTTTTTTTTTTTGGGTTTTTTTAATACACACTAATGTCCATTCGCAATCCCTAAAGAAGGCTAAGTGTATTAAGCAAGTTTTAGATTTTTTTGACATCGTTTCACCAGTGGCGGATCTAGGATTGCCTAACTCAATTTCGGATCTCATTGTGTTTTTCATAAAAGATAGATATTAGGACTAGGATATAATAAGATTTAAAAAGGATATAAAAAGATTTTGTGCGGTAAACATCATAGTGCGTCACCGGATTTCACAAACTTACTCCCACATACAAAACATGGAACGGCTCTGTCGGAATGAGAATGGCGAATTGAACCATTACGACCCCAAATCCATATTTCATAAGCGGCTTCCGTAAACTCAGACTGTGTACATAATATTTTCACTGGTTCACTGGTGTTTTTTGCTTATAATTTGAGAACCGCTCATCCGATCTCAATTATTTCTTCGGCAAACCGATACATAATGCTAATTTGTATCGTATTCGTAATTGGTTTGTATTTTAATCAACTCGGCTGTTGATGTTGATCAAAAATATATACTTTATAGGGATGGAAATGTTTCATTCTCCCTGTTACATACAAACTTAATATACTCTGTGTACCTTTGGCACAGAGTATAAAAAGGTTTCGGCCAATAAAAATGCATTGAGCGAAACCGAGATTCGTTTCGGTTTTATTCCCTAGTTTGAAGGAAATAATTAGAAAAAGAAGAAGCGCCGCAGGCAATTTTTTTTTTATCGCGTGTGAAAAAGAATTTATAAGTGAGTATCCACAAACTGCTCAAACAATAAACATTGAAAAACTTTGCAGGATGTGTAGGGCATATTTTAAAATTTTAACTTAAAGTATAACAATAATTTCAAATAGAAAAAAGTCGTACATATTTTACTTTCAAGTATAACATAATTTCATATCATAAAAGTCATACACGTCAATAAGATTATATTTGTACATTAATTCGGTTAGCTTTATAAATTTGGAAACGCTATTGCATTTAAGCTTTGTGTTTAAAGGCCTGATTTCAGATAACATATAAATTTATTTCGGCACAATACTTCAGTCAAATAAGACTGCTTTGCTATAGCATTCAGATTTTAAACCAGTTAAAAAGTGTTTCTATTCCACTTCGACATAAAAATTGACTTTCGTTCGTTCACAATACTTCATTCAAATAAGAATGCTTTGCAACAGCATTCAGATTTCAAAACAGTTCAAAAGTGTTTCTGTTCATGTGAACTTCAACATAAAAACAGATTTTTATGTCATCTGGAATCAGGCCTTAAGTTGTAATTTTTTCTTATTTTTTGACTTTTGACGAAAAAAAATTCACATATTTTTAGTACAAAACCTGCAAATTTAAAAACTTAATTTAAAAGAAAATCCATGACCGCCTCGGCTTTGTTGTATAATAATTCTTTATAGTTCGCGGCCCATCGATGACATTTTTTCCAAAATTGTTGTATTCTAAATATTTACTAATTTCTTGTTAGATGCTTCATTCTTAGTATAGTATTTTGCATATATATATTAAAAATAGTGGGGTTACAAAGCGTCATATACTCGGTGCTTAAGCTGTTGCGTATTTGACGACCATATAAATGAGGAATTTTCAACTCAAGTGATATTCGTCTGCAATTTTCTTGATTTTTTTTCAACAAATACATCGAAAGATGATTAATTTTTTCTTGTTTCAAGTAACAATTCAATCACATTGGCTACGTGAGCACAGGCTAATAAAATCTGAAGTTCTGGAGTCTGAAGAGTTCTACTGAGTCCTTGCAGCACCGCAGTAAAAACATGCAAAGAGATCAGAAACTCCGTTTTTTTTTTTCAATTTTGATGATGCCTCGATGTCTCTATCATTCTTTAACTTTACTAATGCTCCAATAATGTAAAACTCAGCATATCAGCGAGTGTGTAAACTCATTCATGTTTTTCGTGCATACAATCGATCTCATCAATCGACAACTGTACGCTTAGTGACGCCAGGTGAAAAGAAGATAGGAATCGATTAGAATGAATCTTCGCCGAAACTGTTGCCACGTATAGAATAGCGAGTAATCAAAATTAGTTCAAATATTTCACCGTAATTTCAACGATCGATCGTAATATTTCAACCCATATTCCAACGTTCTTCGTTTGTAGATATTTTTCACTGCTGATGCATTTTTGAAACAATCTAAATATTTGCATCTTGTTCTAAAAATCTTGATTGCTAAATTTATTTTGCCCTTTGCATATATTGGGTGAATTTAGTCTTTTGTCTTTTGGGGGGCTTTTTTCCCCCTTTTTCCCCCCCTCCCCTCCTCTGTTTTTTTTTGTTTTTTTTTATAATTTTTTTTTTTTTAAAATTTATTTTTTTTTAAAAAAAAAAATTAAAAATAAATAAATAAAAAATAAAATATATGGTCCTACGACGGGGACGACTTGAATCACCAGTCCCCCGACATTTTCTAACCAAATGTTTTATCCACTCACCCACAACCCTTCTTTTATTTTTTTTGCAAAAATGGGTTTTTAAACCCCAAAACACCCCAAAAAAATAAAATTTTTTTTTTAAACAATGGCTAAACAAAATTAAAAAAAAAAAACCTTAAAAAAAACATAAAAATAAGAAGAAAAAGTTTTCTTAAATATAAGGCGAGTTTTGCCTTTTGTCTTTGCCCTTTTTTAGGGCGATTTCCTAAATATTAGGGCGAAAATGGCACTATTTAGGGCGAGTTGTTTTTTGAGTGTACTTACAGCTCTATTTCGGTGCGTATATCGGGCAGGCAAGCAGATGGAGCTGGCTGAAAGCTGACCTCTTCTTCTGGATTCTCATTCACATTCAAATCGCCACTACGAGCCGGCGATTTGGATTTATCCTTGGTTTTTCTTGATTCCTTCGAGGATCGAGCTGAAGAGCGACTATGCTCACTCTCTGTGCCCGGTCGGCTGAAGATGTGCAGTGAACCACCCTGATCCTCTGATGGAAAATCCGGCAATTTACCCGTCTTTTCGTAACAGTCCTTGACCCAGGCTCGTATCTCATCGGCTATATCCTCCTTAATGTTGGCCCCATGCTTCTGGCGTATCTCCGCCTGCACCACCAGCTGTCTGGACTCATACTGCTCAGCATACACCACCTGTGCCTCATAGCGTTTGTCATTGTGCTGCAGTTTCTCCAACTTCTCGGCCCGCTCCTTCACCACAGCCGGCGGCGGCGGCAGCATTCCAATCAATATCATCTCCTCCATCTTACGGCGTCGTGTTATCCTTCTGGCCGTATGACCACGCCACATCTTTTGTATTTTCATCGCAGCTAAAAGTCCCGAATCGCTGCGCTCCTTTTCACTACGCTCCTCCGACTTGCCCTTCTCCTTTAGAATGCGAATCTCCTTCATAAAGTGTGCGCGCAGACGACCCTGACGGGCCCTCTCGTGCATCTGCAGCAGCCGTATGGCCTCAATCTCGGTGGTCAGAGTCTCCTCCAGTTCATGCTCCTCCAGCCAGCCCAATTTGAACAGTATATCCTGCATGGCCCGTCTACGATGATCCAATTCCTGTTGTCGCTCGCGCAGAAAGTAACGTGGTATTCTCAACTCCGTCTCCATGGGAGTAAGACGCAATCGTTCGACTACATCATCATTGTAGCTAAACTCCATCAAATCAATGTTGACCAGATCATGTTTCAGTTCAATCACCCGACCCAAGCAGGCATCGAGTAGCTTACGAACCAATTGACGCTTCTGCGGTTGAATCATCTATGGAGGAACAAGATAATAGTGGTAAAGTTGCATTCACTTTTCCGACTCACATTATCGTAGACATCCTCCAGGCGGTTGCTAAGGCAAATGTAACGCAAATAGAACTCATACAGACTCGACTGAAGCAAGGCCTTGGCATTGGCATCGGCCTCCACCGAGCCCACAGCGGCATTCATGGTGGCCACTGTGGTATCCAGATCCTGATGCTGACGCTCATAATCGATGGTGGCCAACAATTCACATTCATGCTGGGCCTGATGCCAACTTTCATTGAAATACGTGCTGGACATGGTTAAGAGTTGTAAACGAATGACACGGAAAATGGAAATGGTTTAAGGTTTAAGGAAAGACCGGTGTTACCATAGATCGAGACGTTGCCATGGTAGGATAATAAACAAACAAAAATGTAATACCCATCCCTATTCCTATCAAATGCGCACGGCAGCGACCAACCCACTTTGTTTTCGATTTGCTCCTTTCTTTGCTTGATTTATATTCTTCTATGCCCATTCCTAGGGGTCTGCGGTCTGTGCTTAATGTAAGATAATCCACTTGGATTCAAGGCACACCCAAAATATGTGGAAAAACTTTAGCTTGCAATAATCTTTAGAAATTTTAGATAAAAGGTCCCAATACGCTTTCATCTCTATAATAATGAAAAGTTGCTTAAAGCACTCCCCATGATGGATGTTTAACGCTTTTCCGGCCCCTTGGAAATGTGCCCTATGGTAAAGGTGACCAGAAAAGCGAACACGCATAAAGTGAACTCTTATCTTACGGACGAATGGTAATGATCATTGACTACTTTGGACCAAACACGAGCAGGTTCACAGGGTTAATAATCACAGCTAATCATATCTTTGACGACTTAGAGATAGGGAAATACTCTTCGGAAACGTTAAAAGCCTTTAGAAATTTCACACAATTCAAATTTTCTTATTCAAAGAATCTTTCCACCTGACAATTTAATTTTGTGGAGAAAGCTATTTCGAAAAAAAACCTGTGTGGAACCAATTGCAGTAAAAATGTACTAAATATTTGAACCTAAACCTGTTTCCGAACTATATATATGTAAGGGAAATGGTAGCTAGCACTATAGCACAATTCCCAAACGATTATGGCAGCTCTGGCATGGAGATGCAGCTCTTGGCTTCAGCACACACAGGCAAATACCGCTGATGATATGGTAGAGATACCAATGAAACAGCTGTACGATCAACTAGCCTCCTTTGTGGTTTGTTTTTGTTCACGGTTGCCACTTGAAAAGAAAAAAAAATACATTCAAAAAAAATTTAAATAATACACTTTTCAAATGTATAAAAAGAACCATTTTCTTTAGAAAAAACAAATTTTTTTTTTTTAAAAAAAAACTATGACAATATGCTCCAAGTAAAACTCGCGTATCGTTTTAATTACTTTGAAAATATTTCAATTTCTCTGTATTTTGTTCAGACCAACAAAAAATTTTATCAACGGGCAATAAATAACAATTTAAGTCGCTAATATGAAAGCAACTAAGTTTCATAGTCTTTAAAAAATATGTTCTGCAGGTATTTTAAAAATATAGCTTTGATACTATAAAAATACATTTGGGATATTTACAATTATCAAATTCTTGATCTGAATTATATCACTTTGATAATGTAAAAGTTATATATTCGAACATGTCCCTCTTTCAAATGAAGGCCGATTTGATACGACAAAATATCAGATTGATAATAAATATCGTGTTTTTTTTTCTGTGCCATGGGCGGAAACAACAACTCAAGAAAAATATAATTACACAGTCGCTACACAATGCTATTTTCAAACTCACTTTTTGATTTGCTCCTGTGAACTTGTGTTTGTGGTCTCAGCGTCCGTGTAAGAGGATCCATTGCTGGTTGCACCTTTTTTTTTGTAAGAAACCTAAATGTATAATCAACTTATAAGGCATATGTTGTGGTGGTGTGTAAACTCTGTTTTACTTAGTTGCAGAATTTTTCACAAACTATCCTAACGCTTTAATTCACTACTACAATTTTCAGAAACAGAAACAGGCTTTGATTTCACTGTTATACAGCGAAAAGTATTCTGAGCATTTTTAACTAATTCCTTTGAGCCATATCATGCTGATTACGAGTTGGTATGTCAAATCCATATCTTAGTTTCCGTTTCCAAGATATTCGCGAAAAACTAAATTTTCGACTTGTCGTTCTAGAATTTTTGTATTCCACACTGAGGATTAATTGCTGATTTTATGAAGCTTATAGGATAGTACACATATCAACGCAACTGAGAAAAACACGCCATATAAGTATTGCCAATGGTGTCGGAATTGGCCTTCAAAGTCAAATTTTACCTAAACCATTTGCTACATACTATTCTATTTGTCGGACATTTAGTGGCGCCATATCATCATGTATTGTAGTTCAACACATGCAATAATTATGGTAATTTTTTGGCAATTTTGTCAGGACCGCAGGCAAAGTTACAGCCTGTTATATGCGAAAATCAAGATTTAAATTTATGGGGGAGAACTAGATTCCCACCCCAAATGTTTATAGGAGTTTTAAAAAGGCAACTTGATATAGCATGGGCTCAACAAAATATATATTGAAATGTACAATAACAACATTCATGGAATGCTACGTTAACATTTGCAATTAATTTTTGAAACAATAACTGTACTCTTCGATAATCTTCTTCTTCTTTCTCTTTGGCGCTGCATGTAAATCACAACTGCTTAACGGTCTCCGCCGCTGCTATTAATGCCCACCCGTCATTTCTGTTTTGTGCTAGCCGATGTATGTTTTGTAGCAGCCTCATCCGCTGCTGTGAATGTCCATGCTTCTGAGCTATATTGTAGTTCTGGGATGATAAGCGACTTTTATAATGTAATTTTGGTTTTCGAGTGACGGCTCTCCTCTTTAACTCCCTACTGAGCTCGTAGAAACATAAGTTGGCAGCAGTAATATTTCTGCGTAGTTATGCAAGAATATCGCTCGAGGACATTCACTAACTGGAATTCAGATCCTTCCCTGTTGATGCTGTCAACATTCTAGGTCCATATTCTCAAATCGTGGTCCCTTAATCGTGTGCGGGGCAGTTTTGCTCCCGGTGGTGGAGTTCTTTAGACGGTAAAAAGGCCGACGAAGCAATTCAATTAACAAATTATGAAAAGCAGACGGAAGTTCTGCAAAATAAATGTTGTGTGAAATTATATATGTGTTAAATTGATGTGTCACCCCCTTTTTCTATTGTTATTTTATCTTTCGGATTTTCTTTATCATCATCAAGTCAAGTCTAGGTTAAACCGGTTTTTCAAAATATGAAGAAATTCGAAATATTCTGACAAGAAGGATCTGATGACAGAGAGGCATAATGCTATTTGGAAACATTCTGCAAATCCAATCAATGGCCGTTCTTTTTCATCTTTATATGATGCCTGATGCCTTAAACTGACAACACTCGATTTCCCACTTTATTTTGAGATGTATGTATGCCCAGCCTTTGGTTGAGTCTGGCATTAGGGATTGTACTAAAAATTGTCTGTAGAGTCTACACTTCAAGTTTCATGTTTAACGGGGCGTGAAGTTCTATTCGTGCTAACGTCCCGAAAATAAGTTTTTTGGCCCTTTCCTAGAAGCAGTTTATACAGCTAATCTTCCGTCCCTTGATAATCAAAAGTTTAATTACTGAAACCAAGACAGATGACACTACGTCTCTGCCTACAAGTTGAAGTCACACGTCTGCTTTGTCCAAACCTCAATGCTTAAATCAGGCTTTTTAAGTCTACTGTCTACTCCCTAAGCTTAATTGGGTCTTTACATGTTTTTGCAATACCATTTTTTTTGGATCCCTGTATAAAGCAAAACCACTGCCGCAGATTCCAATCGCAATACAGGAGGCGATTGCTACTTCTAGCTAGCTTATTCCGCGCACATCAGGGGCACCTAATATAATGGGAAATATGTTCAAATTGGTCAAAACGTAAAATTTGTTAACTATTTATAAATAAGCTAGTAGGCCCGCGCGATAAAATGTTCCGTTCCGTACAGAATGACACAAAATAATATGAAATTGGCGTTCAAACACGTATTGCGAAATGTCCTCTTTAGTTCAGGTGGAAAAGATGGTCACCATGTGATGCAGGTAGTCGATTTCTCTGTCCAGACCACAGTCTCTGGCCTCATCAACATTTAACTTCAGCTGGTGGCTCGGATATCTGAAAGCCCTGCAGTACTTATAGTCTCAAGTGTGCTTTTTAATAGTTATAGATGGGATATATTACAAGGATATTTATAACACGATAAGCTTAAGGTATACAAATTACAATGAATTTCACGTACAACATACATGCATACATCCGAGATGTAAGTTCATAAATAGTTAACAATACAGTTGGATCTGCCTTCCCCCACTCTATAGATTATCGGTAGAGCAGTATTTGATCATGGATTTGGTATGCTTAAATTGTGTGCCATTGGTGGCACTTAAAACTTCATTGATAAAAGTCTGGGAATTGTGTATAGTGGTGCCGCCTAGAATAACCTTGCAGCCAGTATTGTTCAATTGGTGTACAGCCAAGGCCTCCTCAAAGGTGGCACCGCCTATAATGAAAACCACCACCTCTTGTGGTGGTCGTCGGAATGGTACAAGTTCGGAATTAATGGCCGGATACACTGGATCCAGTTCTCGGCCTTTGAACACATCCTCCAGGGTCTCCTTCAGTAATGGTGTATGTTGGGTAAACACATTCTCCACTCCCTTCAAGCCCTTGATCAGATTCCGTGTCAATTTGACGGCATCCGTAATGCGCACCATATTGAAGAGATCACCCTGTCGCACATGGGTGCCTGCATATTCGATTAGGGCGGGCACTATGTGAGGATTTCCACCGCGCATCTTGATTATCTGCAACAAACTGGAGGTGTCACAGTTGGCATGACGTTCATATCGCAAGGCATACAAAGCCACCAGTTTGAGGGCATCTTCAATGGTCACTCTCTCATCGGCAATTAACTTCTTGATGCGCTGCAATTGGGCCGAATGCTCGGCCTTGCAGGCCATCTCCTGCTCTAGTTCGGACACCTCGAACAGATTACGCTTATTGGTTAAACTGGAGAGTTCTCCAATCACACACAAATGCTTCTGTACTGTGCCAGACATTTTCTTGAACTGCGGATACGATTCAATAAAGTTCTTCATGTCGGCTATGCTCTCCACTTTCTTATGGTCATTGGCCTTGCGCTGAAACTCCTCCATGAGCTGCTTAATGGTGGAACCTATCTCACCGTAGTTGGCGTACATATTATTGCCATAGAACTCATCCTGATCGCCGGATAAGACCAATTCCTTAAAGTCCTTGGGCACGTTGGGACGGTCGGAGAGATCCACGCGATTGTTTTTGATCTGCAGCAACTCATGCACCATTGCCTGATAGGTCCATTGATGGAGTAGAGGTGTAACAGGATCGTCCCGGCGATCCAGCACCAACAACAAGGGCGGAGCTGCTCCATCAGCATTCGACCTAAAATCGAACAAAGTGGATTCTTTGGTAATCTGATCATAGATCATCTTCGCCAGCAGCTGAGCAGCCTGCGAGCCCGCACGGTAACGTATGACGGGATTTAGTTTGAGGGACAGCAACACCGAAGTGATGCCCTGCATGCTTCGCGTCACCGCATCCGGCAGCCAATTTAGATTGGCCATACAATTGGGTATATTAAGGGAAAACAGATTTGGATTTACACACAGATAGTCGGCATACAACTCCTTAACTTCTCGAACCGATTCGGACTCATCGCATTCGGCCAGGTACTTAATATCCGTGCGTGGTATGATGTTGCTGAAATCTGTCCAGGCATGAGTCAGAGAGTGGGTTTCGTGGTGTACAAATTGTTACCTACATATGAAATACGCGCTATATTTGGGATTGCGCAGCTCACTGGCCAGGAGTTGTATGTTCTGCTTGGTAGGCCGTATGAAGACGATGCATTTGAGATATTTCAGACGCTCATTGGAGCGTCCCGAATCCAGACGTTCGAATAGATAAACCTCACGCTGCAGCATATCAGACTGACTAAAGGCCATGGATATAATGCTGGTCTGGAATGAAAAATGGGTGGGTGAGTGGGTGGCCTAGCGAATGGGAGGTACCTACCGTATCTTTGTCCAGCAAAATGATTTTCATGCCGGGGCCAGACTCTGCACACATCTTTTCTATGTACAACTTTATGCCGCTGATTAGATTCATTGTGTATTAATTAGACAATCGAGATCTCCCTTGTGGCGTTGGTATGTATGTTTTGTGAGTGGGTGGAGATTTAGCAGTGCACTTGCAGTGGCACAATATGGTATTAATTATCTATTGCTCGGAAGGCTATTCCTCACACATATAGAGGTGAGTGCGTGAGTATGAGACAAAACGTAAGACGTAAGGCTGCATATCGATAAGCCGTACAACGTAATCCTAGACTATCGCAAAAACGTAGTTTATTCATAACCTACGTAATTGAACCCGCAAATACGTAGTTTATTCATAACCTACGTAATTGAACCCGCAAAAACGTAGTTTATTCATAACCTACATAATTGCAAGATGTAAATAAAGTAAATTTCCCCTAATTATGTGATCAATTAAGAAATTGTTAGTGAAATTTAATTTGCATTATTGTCTGTTGAGAATTTTCTTTTTAATGTGTCCAGAATTTTTCACTGGAATTGAGAACATGCCGGATAGTCAATTTAATGATTAAACCAGAAATCAAAAGTTATTTAAATAATATTCGTAAAATTGTTGATTTGAGGTCCGACCTATTGCTCACGCACTTAACAAATAAAATCAAGTAAACTGGCGTTTTACACGACCCATCCCTGGCTACGGAGCATCTCTACCATCTCTACCGCGCATTAAATTTGAAAACGTCTTGAACAAGGTATACTCATATAACTTGTTTTCATATACCTTGGTCTTGAACATGGTGAAACTATAATAAGGTGTTCTGTTCCGCATTCCTGCTCTCTTTTGAAGTGCTTATTTTTGGCAGTAATTTTTAAAATTTTTGGGTGAGGATTTATTTTTCGGGAAAATTTTTATAAAAAAAGCCACAAAAATAATAACTTTCGTTAGGTCCAGCCCTATTTGTATTGAAATTCTGATCCAGTTTTGTGCACTGATTCCAAAACTGGTCTCGGTTTTTCTCCATCAGCTCTTGTTTTCAAGATATCGCGGAAAAACCATTTTGCTGTTTTTTTGGCTTTTAAAAAATTATGGAGGTTACACCGAGCAACAATATCTGTATTTACGAGCTCTATGCGACAGTATACATACTAAGGTCGCCTAAAAAAATCAATGGAGCATCATCAGCAAACCCAAAAGCGCCTAAATTGGCCTTTGAAGAGAAATTTTCATCAAATTATAACAAATTTTTCAAACTTAATAGCCGTGTACCAGCCATTTGGGGTGGTTGAATTTTAATTAAAACCACTTTAGCATGTAGCCCTATGGTTCTTCTAATTTCACAAATTTTTTGCATATAAATCTTGCCGATGGACAAAGTTACAGGCGGTTAATTCCGAAAAAATGAATTAAATTTTATGGCAGGATTACTAGATTGATACAAAAAAGTGTATAGGAAATATTAAAAGACTACTTGATCTAACATAGACCTTACATTAATTGTCAAGCAAATGTACAATAACATTCAATCAGTACTAGATTAAAACAATTTGCCACAAAATTCATATTTTTAATTCAGGGATCGTAACAGTTATAATTTTCAAAATAAAAATTATTTTTAACAGTTATTTTTATTATAAAAATTGAAATAACACTTATTTTTAATTTTTATTAGTAAAAATTGAAAATAAGAGTTATTTTTCAATTTTTATTTTAAAAATTGAAAATAAAAATTGATTTGAAATATCTTTAAACCAGGCGCTGCATTTTAGAAGTAGACATATATGTGTGATCTATGTTTCAATACCTTTCCATTGATACATCACATGTCCTTGAAGGATCAATATTAAGGATACCAAAATTTTTTATTCATTCAGTGCTTCTTTTTATACATATCGCTCACTTACTTTGAGTCTCTCATAACTCAAACACGTAAGAAAAGTTGGTCAAGCTCTGCAAAATTTAAAAGTTGTTCAGTGTTTCAGTCCCAGAGTTTATGTATGCAAGAAATTTTGACAACACTGCAGATGCAAACTGTAAACCGAACCAAAATAAACCAAACCGCTAATTCGTGCTCATAAACCGAACTAAACCGGTGTCGTATTAAGCAGCAAAACCCAAACGAAAACTGCAGCTTAAAGAAGAATTTTGAAGAAGTTTTGAAAAATGGATCTCTTCGTGATTACCTCGGAAAACATATCACCTTTTAACCGGTGACGAGCTATGATGAACACTTTTCACTTTTGAACTAGTTAAGCCGGCTGGTTCGGCTTGCTTTATAGTACCATCCTACACAACAAGTTTTCAGTTCATAGCTCAATCCATTTTTAAGCAATGACTCTAAGGCTACCTGTAAAATTCTGTAAAAGGTTCGGCTTGGAAAGGTAAATTCAATAGAAACAGAAATATAAAACACGTATATTTAATGTTTGCAAATTGCGAAATAGATACATAGAGAACATCCTAAAATCCAGTCCTATTTCTCGTTCGAGGAGTGCTTACCAGCACATTTGTGAAAAGTATCTGAAAACCAAAAATGCAATGACAATGAATTTTTCAGCATGCTTTATCGCATTCTTTATTCAGTTTTATGAACAGTATTTTTTTTATAGAATATGAGGACAAGTTGCACCTCAAGTCAGACATGACCAATTTTAAAGCAGAAAATGCCCTCTCAACTGACACTTGGGTTGCTGGCACGCAATGGATCACTTTCGCCAATTGATACCGAGGATACATGAACTTTTTGTCCTCCCAATACTTCATGATATTCTCTCTTATATCAATTGGATTGGGGGAGTATGCGCCTATTTCGGTTATTGCAAGATTGAGTTCAGGATCATCTTCCCCAACTGTCTTTTCATTCCCAGAGGCCGCCTCAATTGAATTAAGAAATTCGTTGAGAATGCTTTGTGGAGTAGTGTCAACCTGAATTGTTGACGGATAGGATACTTCAGATGAAACTGGGTCCATCTGTGGTGAGTCTACACTCAAATAAAATGACAATGCTTAGACGAATTATTGGAAGTCTTCCTTGTTTGATAGTCAATTTCGAACTAACTTAATTAGACTTCAATTAGCCTAGATGTGCATTCGCTTTGACATCTCATTTTCTCAGTCAGCAGCAGGAAAAATAAATAAAATTTTAACTGAACGCCGAAGTATGTATGTGCAATAACGACTGCAGGACAACTGAGATATGATGCTCTTGCATTAATATGAATTTACAAATGATATAACGATATATTCTCATCTCATATGGTAAGTTTAAGATACATCAATTTGAAAATTTTACACAAATTAGTACAAAACACGGCAAATATTTCTACATCAAGTCAAAAATTGCAATTTTATGGAGAGTATGTTACAGTACAACTTTCTTAAATGATTGAGTTATGACAGACTTGAAGTAAGTGAGCGATATGTATATAAAGTGGCACTGAATCAATAAAAAATTTTGGTATCCTTAATTTTGATCCTTCAAGGACATGTGATGTATCAATGGAAAGGTATTGAAACATAGATCACAGATATATGTCTACTTCTAAAATCCACCGACTGGCTCAAAAAGATATTCAAAATCAATTTTTATTTTCAATTTTTAAAATAAAATTGAAAATAACTCTTATTTTCAACTTTTAAATAAAAATAAGAGTTATTTTTTGATTTTTATTTAAAAATTGAAAATAAAAGTTTATCCTGATTTTGGATTGCTCACTCAAATTTCGGATATGGGGTGCCTCCAAAAGGGTCTAGGACACCTATTTGGCTTTGATTTTTTTAAAGTCCATAACTCTTATTTGCGATCCCTGAAATATTTTACGGGAAAATATTTTTTCTTCGCGAATTTTCTTCACCAAACGAATAAATATTTATTTATTTTAATCATTCATTATAAATTTTAATAATGAGTGCGCATTGCAATGGATTCCACTGGCATGTCGTGAAATATTTTGCTGATAGGGTGTTCGAGGATTGATATACCTTTTTTTTTCAAATCCTTTCCTATTCTTTGCACACACTCTCTCATAGAAAAAAATTAGAGCGTACGCCTCTCTCTCTCTCCTACAATTTTGACAGGCGTTACGACTCATCACCGTACAAAGAGCAACGCTGGGTTGACGAATATAGACCGACTGACCCTAGCCGTACTAGAGGGTAGTTTTATTTATACAGGTATTGAATCAATAATAAGATTCAAGTAAGATTCTGTGGCGAGAGAAATGTATGCAGTTGCATGTTAACAATGCGGCATTTCGAGGCGATTTTTTGCTACCAGCAGAAATAAAGGAGCTCAAAACTCTACTAGAGCTCTTTTGATATTTCTTTAATGCGGAAATCATGAATATTATTGTCGACGAAACCATGTGCGCAGCTTTACCGATGTTCATGTCCATTTTTCGCTACCCGAATCTGAAGAGCTACTGGGGACAAAATGCGTTCGGACCTATACAAACCTGCATGACCCGAAGCAGATTCGAAGCAATCAAGAAATACTTCTCGCTACGTGATGAGCGCGAACGGATCAAAGAGGGTGAACCAGGCTACGATCCTTTGTTCCGTACGCGAAAATTTGTAAACTGTCTCAACAAACGATTTGACTCTGTACCAAAGTATGCTCGCCTTTGTGTTGACGAGCAAATGTGCAGCACAAAAATGAAGCACCACTTGCGTCAGTACATGCCAAATAAGCCACACAAGTGGACTATTTGTACTGTGCGATCCATTTTAATACGGATATCGCTTTGAGATCTACAGCGGTGCAGGTGATAATGTGGTCTTACCTGGTCACCCAGATCTTGGTGCTTCGGCCAACATTGTAGTGCGCTTAACATAACCCGTAGAAAGATTTAAGAATCACATCATTTACAGGGTTGCCCATATTCGACGGACCCATGTTTTTTTTAAAATGAGAAAGGCAAAGCTAACTTCGTCTGTACCGATGTTTTGATACACTTGAAATAGCTAGTCTCAACGGTTAGCGACTTCGACCAAACAGCTTAAAAACATTACATATTACCCATGACCGTGTTTGAGAGCAGTAATATTGAGAACAAAACAGTTTTTCTTACTAAAATCCATATTCCGAACGAACATTTGTATGGCAGCTACAAGAAGTAGTCATCCGATCCGGTCGGTTCCGACATATTAGCAGCGTGCAGTAAAAAGAAGACTCTGTGCAAAGTTTCAGCTCGATAGCTACAAAACTGAGGGACTAGTTCGCGTAGAAACAGACAGACGGACAGACGGACGGACAAAGCTTAATCGACTCAGCTCGTCATGCTGATCAAGAATATATATACTTTATGTGTGCGGAGATGATTCCTTCTATGCGTTGCAAACTTCTGGGCAAAATTATAATACACTTTTCAAATGTATAAAAATCAAAGAAAAAAATAAAAAATTTGGCGGTTGGCAATCTTAATCATTTAATTTGTTCCAAGTAGATTTGTTTACATCAATTTTGAATATGATATCTCTCAAATGGCCGCCTCTGGCGTTGATGGCGTATTGTGCCCTTTTTGCAGCATTTTCCATCGGTTTCGCCAACATTTCGGCCGGAATAGCGACTATTTCTTCACGAATGTTGTCCTTGAGCTCTTCTACGGTCCTTGGCTTGTTAACGTAAACCTTTGACTTCAAATATCCCCACAAGAAGAAGTCAGGCGGCGTCAAATCGGGCGAACGCGGTGGCCAGTCCAAATCACCACTTTTCGACATCAAACGGCCCGGAAACAATTTCTTCAGAAAATCGATTGTTATGCGACTTGTGTGCGGTGGAGCGCCGTCTTGTTGAAACCAGAACTGCCTCATACGCTTTCGACGAATAATTGGCATCACAAAATTGGTCATCATGTCGCGATAACACTCCTGGTTGATGGTAACAGCATGGCCATTTTCATTTTGGAAGAAAAACGGCCCAATGACCGTTTTCGCACTAACGCCGCACCAAACTGTGACTTTTTCGTCATGAAGAGGCACTTCTTGAATCTCCTCAGGATTTTTCAGTGGCGTAAATACGGCAATTTTGCTTATTTACGGTCCCATTCAATGTGAAATGTGAAAATGTGAAATTTTTTAAAAGCACGTTGAGTTTTCACAATTGACTTGTTCTGTTGTATGTAAATTTCAACTATTTAAGAGCGCGCGCGGCGCGCGTATTTTTTTCCTTGGTAAAAATATACTTGGCCTGCGCTTCAAACGCGGTATGTCATTAAGCGATCTGACATCTCTGTCAAAAGTTATGGCGTTGCCAGATGGGTCCGTCGAATATGGACAACCCTGTACTTCGATAATTTTTCTACATCTCTGCCTTTGATGGTTTATCTAAGAGCGAAAGGTATTTATAGCCTTAGCACGGTGCAAGTAAACCGTATCCCAGAGGTCCCAAGGGGTTTTTCGACTGAGTAAGTTGGGTCCTCATATGGTGTCGACTACATTTTTTAAAATTTTTTTGTAGATCTCATGGACGGCCTAATGTGCCGCTATTATATCGACCTCAGTGGCGTAGCGTGTGGTTATGCCGCCCGGGGCGGAAGTCGACTTTGCCGCCCCCTCCCTCTTTAGTTATTCTTATTCTTTATATAAAAACTTCTCTGTAACATAAAGGGACGTACGCAGGATTTTAATTAGGGATGACAAAAATATAAATTGTTGGAGGGGTATTATTTTGCTGAAGATGCTATCATAGAAATTGTTAAGTATTATTGGGAAAAATTCTTCAACTGTGGAATATGTAATAAGAATGCGCCGCAGGCGAAAATTTTTTTCGCAAATGCCGCGGAATCGTTTTTTACATACCGCCCCTTAACCAATTTAAATAAAAATTGACTTCGATGGACTGAAACAAAAATTATTTCGAGGTCGAACATAGTTTTCTGGTTTGATATCAAATGCGATTCGAATTAGCTTTCATTGTAGTCTGCCTGCAGAGGTTTTAACTGGTGGCTGATATTATTGGACGAGTTGGACTACATTTTTTGGAAACATAACATAACTTAAACTGTGGAAATCAATCCGTTCGATTTCAGTGGCAAAGATGCTTAAGTTTAGAAAGAGAACATGAGATGGTCCTGCTCATTGTACGCCATTATGACCTTAGAAATCGAAAGTAGTCCACTATGGTATTGTAAACCCCAAAAATTCGGAAAATATCGCGAAAACGATAGATCGGGAACTATGACGATTTAACGTGTTTGTTAATTGTTCTTTTATAATTGACACTATAAATATGTGTTTTTCCATGTAACAAAGGATTAAATAACTCATTCTGTATTCATTAAAAGGTATATCTGAAAACAACTTTCTGATTTTGCTCAAAGGTAGAAATTTTTGGTTTTTAATATGGAGAATGTGGTTATTTTTTTAATTATTGTTCAGTTGACACAACTTTTGTTTCATAAGATATTTTAAAAGCATACTACAAATCTGTGCCCTCCCTGTATACGCCCTTGATAACATAATCAATATATTGGAAGGGCTTGATTGGAAGAAGCAGGATGAAATAGTGGAATATATGGAATTCCCAACATCTTTGATTAAGTCAAGCACAAGGTCTAAAAACTGTAGAATTTTTGACTCCGTCCATTGTAGACCACTGATTTTTAATCCCTTTAAACAGACTCGTAAGCTTTGCTTTCAAAAATGCACTCAAGAAAAATTTATTTTTTTACTAGATCTTGAAGTGCAGAATTTTGCAACGTTCCCCATGTTGACATAAAAGCAGATTCTAAATAACCTTCAGGAATACCACTAAGTATTAATTAAAGAGAATAATCAATATATATTTTGTAATTATTTTGCCGCCCAAAAACTTGCAGCCCCTGAAACTCGGCGCCACCAGAAATTGCCGCCCCTAAAAATGTGCCGCCGGGGGGGCTCCCCGCCCCAGGAAAAAAAAAAGGCGAATTTTTTATCACCTAATTGATATGACAGCCGCCAACAGAGAACGCAAGCAAAGACAAATTACTCGCTCTCCCAGACTTTCGCGAAACACTAGCCGCAAGGCTGGTGACATATAAACACAAAACCTTACCGGGTCGTCCAATCAATACCAAAAATGCATCTTCACCGCAATAGGCAAACCAGTCTCCATCCTCTGTTTTTTAGAATACCATAAGAAAAAATCAAATAAATCTTCATTACTTGAAAATGTTTTTTTTTTTTTTAAAGCCCCAAGCGTGCCTTCAGGCACGCTTTCCTTTCTTCACACCTTAGAGGTAAACCGAAGATTCTACATTGTTTCTAAGTACATATTTGAGCTTAGAAGCATTCATTTACTTTAAAAAAAAATTATTTGAAAAGTTTTTTCTATTGTTTTGGAAAGTAGCCTTTGAGGGTTAACTTGGTTTACTATCTCTAAGTGTTTGTAAGGCTGTTTCCATTTCGTGGTAATTTACTCATCTTATGAAGCTTCCCGAAAGAGTAACTATAAGAAAGGCTACAAATGAAGCCAGATTTATTACATATTTTATAAATAATTTTTAGCTGCGAGCTGGAAACTTCTTTAGCTACTGCTTCCAAATTATCAAATTTTTTTATCATTTATCAATATTAAACGCAGCTCTTGAAAAAAATGCTAAATAAAAGAAGCTAAATTTACAGGTTTCGGCAGCACTAAGAAAATGGCTAAATGGCCAACACTCTTAGTGGTTCATTTCGATCAGCTGTTAAACGAAATTTATGGAAATAAAAATCAACTTTCACTAAATATTTTTTTGTTTTTTTAAGTATGAGCACTCGACCCAGCGATTACCCCGCCAAGAAATGGGCCCTTCTGGCTGCCAGTTTGGGCTTGGTGTATGTTTTAGTACGCCATCGTCGCTCCCTAATGGGTTCACTGCGTCGTAGCTGGCCGTACAGCAGTCCCCTGCACAATCGACGAATTGAAGTCATTAATTCTATACAGGATCCTGCCAGCCAGCTTGTTTTAAAACAGCTAAAACGGTAAGCCTGGCACTGCTTTACGCTCCAAACCCCTCACCTCTCTCTCTGTCCATTCCCAGTGACTGCCAAAGTTTTCAGGTTTTGGGATTTGATTGTGAATGGATAACCGTGGGTGGCAGCCGTCGTCCAGTGGCCTTGCTACAGCTTAGCTCTCACAAGGGCCTGTGCGCCTTATTTCGTCTCTGTCAGATGAAACAAATACCCAAGGATTTGCGTGAACTGCTGGAAGATGATTTAATTATCAAAGTTGGGGTGGCTCCGCAGGATGATGCCATCAAACTGTCCCATGACTATGGTGTGGGTGTGGCCAGTACTTTGGACTTGCGCTTTCTGGCCGTCATGGCTGGCCATCCAGCCGAGGGTCTGGGCAAACTTTCGGAGAAACATATAAATTTTACATTGGACAAGAGCTGGCGCCTTGCCTGCTCCAACTGGGAGGCCCATACGTTGCAGCCCAAGCAATTGGATTATGCGGCCAATGATGCTTTGGCAGCTGTGGCCATATTTCAGAAACTCTTAAGAGACTTGGAGCCGCGACATTTCTGGGATGTGCGTCCATTGAAATATGCAGATGTGCGCTTAAAAGTAGAGCCATTCCTAGATGTGGATTTCACCAAGGGATTTGCCGAAAAGAGTCGTGCTTCCGCTTCAACCAAACCCAAGAAGTTGAAGCAGCAATGCCGCTTTTTGGGCACCCAATCCAAGGCCTTCTATGACAATTGCCTTTTGCAGGCTCCCGACGGTGAACTGCTGTGCACCATAGATCGCCGTAAGGCTTCTTGGTATTTGACACAAAATCTGGGCACGGAAATCTCAGCAGAACCTTTGACGGTGCGCCTTAACTTTGAGCCCGCTGGTCGAGCTGTGGGCGATGTGGGACGATATTATCAGATACCCAAAGAGAATCAGTGTGTGGTGTGTGGTCGACGTGATGCGTATATACGCAAAAATGTGGTGCCAAGGGAATATCGCAAACACTTCCCCTTGGTCATGAAATCGCATACATCTCACGATGTGGTCCTCCTATGTCCCACCTGCCATCAGTTGAGTAACATTTCCGATTTGCGTGTGCGCTCCAAATTGGCTTTGAGCTGTGAGGCACCATTTAAGCATGCAGATGGCATGTCCAAATACCATGATGATCCCGTATTGAGACGTGTCAAGTCAGCGGGCAAAGCATTGCTTTATCAGGGTGAACGTATTCCTGACCCAAAAGTAAACGAAATGCAACAGATACTGTTGGACTATTACAAAGATGAGACAGAGGTCACAGAGCAGCTACTAAAGCAGGCAGCCAGCATTGAGTATCGGGTGGAGAATGAGGATTATTGCCAGCATGGTGCAAAAGTGGTGCAAATGTATCGAGATCAGTTTGGTGGCTTAATTGAATTGGAACGACTGTGGCGTGAACATTTCCTGCAGACCATGCAGCCCAAATTTCTGCCTCAATTATGGAATGTTAATCACAATGCCGATCGTTTGGAAGTAAGAGCCAATGAGGGACGAGTGGATAGTAAGGATTTGCAAATGGCTGGGCTGGAAGGCAAAGTCAAGGATGTGGCATAGGGAAGAAGGTCTTGAATGTGTTCATTTATTTTTAATAAAATTTGTTTTGTAAATCTTGTGATAACTAAATTGTAAACAATTTACTAACAGAGTTTAGAGGTTCGACCTCCTGGTGAAGTATAGGAATCGGAACCTAACGTTTTGGTTCATATATTTGTAATTAAGATGCTAATTGAAACATTTTTCTTTATATTTTCGAAGATTTGTGGTGTAAACAAAGCATTTTATTTAAGGTTCTATTTGATCTTTACTAATCCCACTTTTTTCCTTCCGAATGTGCTTTATCGATCTGATCGAGTAGAGCATGCAGGGGGAGTGGCAATATTTATTACGAATAGACTAAAGAGTGGGGCTTATACCTAGAAATCTTCCACACAGTACCCTGTGGTTCTGGCTCGGGCTACTTGCTTACACGAACTAGTCCACTGCTTAGTTCACATGGACTAGTCAGGGGCTAGAATAAACTGGTGCAAAGAAATATATTGGGTGGGGCGCTCGGTACGCTCAGGATTGGTACTTGACTACCCCATGTGGACTAGTCATGGGTCAATCAATGCTGATGCAACGGCGGGAGACTTTGTTAAAAAAACCATTTGTCCACATGATTATAAACTGCCTATCTCAATCAGACTAGTCATGGGCGCATCAAGGTTGATGCAACGAAGACGGATAGTTTGCCGGAGAAACATAACGGGAGTCCCGTTCGGGACATTAAACAATAAGAAAAGCCAACGCAACGTCGTTCTTTCTTGGCTCGTGAAATCCAACAACGAGAAATGAGCGTACAAGTACAGTCAGCTCTGTGTTGTTGTTTTTCTTTTTTGTGCTCTCCTCTTTGTATGTGGCAATTCTCTCTAGTAGAGCTGCACCGGCGCGCCTTGCCACCTTATTCATTTGAAAATCATTTGCAACTACTTAACCCTTTCGGGACAACAGTTGCTTATAAGCAACTTCTAACTTTGTCGCTATCTAACGCACGTTTGAGACCCCCTGACTTACAAACGTAAGTGGCTAACAGTAAACTGATATTTTTTAAGCAAGAAGAGCAAAAAGCAGACACGAAAACGCATTTTAATTGCGAGCTTTCCGAAGTTATTCAAAGTGAGTTCACGTGCGCGATCAAACGCCCAAATAAGTGCTGTTAAATAAATAGAATTTTTAAATATTTCCGAGCATCTTTTAAAACTAAAGTGAATAAAATGTCAAACTACGAAGGTAAGTTGTCTTATTTGCGTTTTTAGTTAGAAAAAAAGAGCAATATTTAGAGAGCTGGAATTTTTTGAAAATCAAAGTTGCTTATAAGCACGAAATGCGGCGTTATATTGGCGTACTCCTGTACATGGGTATAATAAAAGTACCTCAAATAAGGATGATTTGGTCCAAGCATTTAAAATTGAATTTCATAACAGATGCTTTGTCACGGTCGAGATTTGAAAAAATTAAAAGCTGTTTCCACTTGAACGAAAATTCGAAACAGCCAAAAAAAGGTGAACCAAATTTTGACAAATTATATAAAATACGCCCATTGTTATCATTGCTAAAAGCCAGGTTCAATGAAATTGTTTTCTATCTTACCATACTTAAAAAATGTGTTCGAAATGTGAGGTTCACTTATGCTCTAATACTAATAATTATTGGTTTCTATCTTATCATAATTCAAAAATGCTTGAAAACAAAAGAAAATTTAATTAAAATATGAACTTTTTCCATTATTATGACTTGTTATATGTACCACTATGGACAGTTGTTGCTTATAAGCAACTTTTGGTGGAGCCTCATGGGAATGACCTAGAGCTTTGAAAATTTGCACACAGCTTATTTAGGTCTAAAGAGCGTAGTCACCCAAATTTTGGATTTTTAGCCCCACTGGGCTAAGGGCTGTCCCGAAAGGGTTAAAAAAAAGTTAAAAGTCCGAGCAAAATATTACAGCAGATTTACAGAAAAGACAAAGAGGAAGGTTTATCAGTTCAAAATTATGACTTCGAACCCAGAATAATAGGCAAATGTTGCATTTTTAGGGGATGCCTTTTGAACCCCAAACAGCCGAACAGGAATTGCTTTATAAGAAACAAAATTCCTTTTAAAATTAATGCAATTTCAGATGAGGGCTTTTTACTAGGTCAAAAATAAAGCAAAGCTTATATGAGGAGCCATTAGACTCAACAGCATTAGATATATATAAGGTTGCGGTATTTCCGCAAGCTTGTCTTTGCAAGCGCGTAGTTCTAGTTGTATTCGTCGCATCGGTTCCCGCTAGAGCTTTTTGGAAAGCTCTTTTCACGCGCTAACACGTGTTTGATTTATTGCGAATCGCTTCTCTGAATCGCAACAAAATCGACCCGTTTTTGATGCGGATGGTGACTTGCGATGAAAAGTGGGTCACCTACGACAACGTGAAGCGCAAACGGTCGTGGTCGAAAAGCGGTGAAGCTGCTCAGACGGTGGCCAAGCCTGGATTGACGGCCAGGAAGGTTCTTCTGTGTGTTTGGTTGGAATTGGCAGGGAATCATCCACTATACGCTGCTCCCCTATGGCCAAACGCTCAATTCGGACCTGTACTGCCAACAACTGGACCGCTTGAATGCAGCACTCATACAGAAGAGGCCATCTTTGATCAACAGAGGCCGAATTGTCTTCCATCAGGACAACGCCAGGCCACACACATCTTTGGTGACGCTCCAGAAGCTCCGGGAGCTCGGATGGGAGGTTCTTTTGCATCTACCGTATAGTCCGGATCTCGCACCAAGTGATTACCACCTATTTCTGTCCATGGCGAACGTGCTTGGTAGTCGGAAGTTGGCCACAAGAGAGTCCTGTGAAAATTGGCTCTCCTAGTTTTTTGCCAATAGGAAAGCGAGCTTCTATAAGAGGGGCATTATGAAGTTGGCATCTCGTTGGGAACTCGTCATCGAACAAAACGGCGCATATTTGGCTTAAATCGCATTATTATAACCAATTTTATGAACAATTGAAAATTCAATAAAAATACCGCAAGACTTTTTTGACAACCTTATATGTCATAGATATAAAAGATTGCGAAGAAGAAAAAAAGTTAATATTGAGTATTTAGAAAGTAAGGCAGTTTGTATTCCGTATAAAGAATATTTTGTTATTTTGCCAATGCTGCACTTGCATTAATATTGACAGATGAGTTATGTCACCGCCCGAGCCGAAAAAACTAAAAAAATGAGTGTCCAAGTTAAAGGAACTGACAAGAAGAATGTGTGCCCAAAGTGTCAAGAATTGGAATCAAGTTTGGCTCAGTTGAAAGGTACTTTTTAAATAATTTACTGCTATACCCTGGTGGCCCATTAAAAAATATGAAAAAATATTTTTATTGATAAAGTAACCATGGGCTTCAACGTAGATGGGGTCCTTGGCAGGAAACCTTTGAAGGATCTTAAAAACTTCTACGGTGCTTTAATTGAGACGATCTCAATTGTAGAGCCGGGCGGTATGGCAGATCAACTCATCAGAAAGGCGATTGCACTCCAAAAAAACGGGCTCTCAGGAAAAAAAATTCTAGTAATTTATTTTATAGTAATTAGATTCTACCTAATATCAGTAGACTAACCTCCTTTGTGGTGTGCGTGTGTCTTTTTTTAAAGCTCATGAACAAACATAGATTATTGACCTAGAGCAGTGGTGCACAAACACACACTATCAAGCTTTGCCATGGTGTGTGTAGCAGCGAAACACGAAGTAAGCATCATTATGTCAAACATGGGCTACAAGCAAAGAAATAAATATGTGTGCGTGCTATTTATAGAACACACGTATTCTCTCTTTCTATGCGTGTGTCGGCTGCGACGCCGGCAGCATTTTTAGTTCCTATCCCGTGGGACAAGACATAGGCGTTTTGTGCACCACTGACCTAGAGCCTACTGTTATTGATTTGAAAGAGGTCACAAAAACAGTCACATTGTTAATTTTAATTTTGGCCATGAAGGCAATGTATCCACATATATACTTAAATATTATAATATTTCTTTTTTCAATTTAAATAAATAGTTATAAATATTTTAATATCGCACCCCTTGCTAAAACTCATTTTTTTTATATAATTAAATTTAGATTTTGTAAGCATCCGCATGGCGTAGTTCGCGCAGTCTAGTCAGGGTCCAGTTCAAATTGTCTTGTCTTGGACCAGTGCAACTAGTCTATTCATGGACTAGTCCTAATAATCAGATCCTGGTTCAGTCCTAGTAGTGTTGTCATGGGCTAGTGCTACTAGTCTATTCATGGATCCTAATAGTATGCTCATGGACTAGTCCGCCTTGATGCAAGGCGGCGGAGACGTCCTCCCCAATGACATGCCTTAATAAAATGGGATAGGAGTAGTACATTGAAATGGTAGGCCCGTGGGCTAGGGGTGGCCCATACGGACTTGTCAATGGACTAGGCCTGGACTAGTTTTCAGAACCGCAGGGTAGCATTGAATACATTTTTGTCGAACTATTTGGTAAATGTCTGGAACAAAAAATTTTAATTGGCTATATATATCGCCCACATCGAAATACTGACTATTTCAATCTTCTCAATGAAGTAACTGACCCTGCTGTGATATACACCGAGGTGATATTAGCAAGTGACTTTAATAGTAACTTGCTTGCCGAACAAAGTCTGACGATTGACATGGAATCCCTCAGTACCTACACATTTTTCGAACACCTGTGACACCCTACTTCTCATCTTTTTCGCATGCGACTCTAAGAAGATCCTGTTATATGATCAGGTTTCCGCTCCTGCATTTTCTAAACATGACCTTATCTTTGTGGCGTACGAATCAGTCTTAAAGCATAATGACAACTCGTTTACATATAGGGACTTTTAGGGCAATTGAATATAATATTTTGAAGAACGAATTCTTTAAATATAACTGGAACAATATTTATTCCCTGACGAACGCTAGCGAACTAACGTCAGCACAAATTTGGATGGGGATAGGGAAAAGAAAACCTTGACTAGACTGTGACTTAGATGTGAATAAGTTCAATGAAAAATACGTCCAAATAAATGTACCTTCACCGTCTCCTAATATGTATGTCAATTTTGTACCCTTATGTGAAAGTTCGAAATTTCTAGTGATGTCAAATGCAGAAGGTATTGACAAACTAAACCCTAAATTCCTTAAAATTCTCCTACCAATGATTCTTGACCATATCACACATATTATTAA
Organism: Lordiphosa stackelbergi; assembly: GCA_018904235.1. Classification (NCBI taxonomy): domain Eukaryota; kingdom Metazoa; phylum Arthropoda; class Insecta; order Diptera; family Drosophilidae; genus Lordiphosa; species Lordiphosa stackelbergi. The sequence continues at coordinate 28,409 of JAEIFU010002855.1, forward strand.
CACTGCCCTCACGACCTCGACGTTTTCCGACATGTGAAAAACTGGGAAAATTCTGACCATTTCTAAACCCAGTGGCGTACGCAGGGGGGAAGGGGTTTTGGGGGTTAACCCCCAATGTATTTTTATATGCAAAATACTGTACTAAGAAAGAAGCATCTAAAGACAAATTAGTAAATTTGACCCAAATTAACAACAATTTTGAAAAAAATTTCATCAATGGACCGTGAATTCTAAAGAATTAATTTCACAATTATTATACATTTAAGTTGGACTTTGTTGCGCCGTTTAAACGGATCGTCAGCACGTAGCAGAATCAAGTCGGATTTGAATAGCCTAGCAAATCACTTCAAAAGTCTACTTTTTGTTGATCCCGACTTGGTATTAAGCCAATTTAGCTTTAGTCTACCTCTTGTGCTGGATGATGATCTAGATTGCCCAATAACTGGGGAAGAAGTTCAGCTGGCTATATCTAAGGCAAAACCTAACAAAGCACCTGGAGAAGACCGTATTTCAGTCGAATTTCTCAAAGCAGCACCTGATTCCTTTATACAGCTACTTACAAACGAATTCAACCGGCTCTTTATATCCAAACTCATCCCTGCAAGCTTTAAAAGGAGCATTATTTTTCCTATTTTTAAAAAAGGTGATGCAAATGAAGCTGCGAACTACCGCGGAATCTCCTGTATAAATCGGTACTTCTTTCCTGGCGCTTCTCTCCCGGCTTGAGAGATGGGTAATCAAACATAACAAGCTAAGCGAGTTTCAGTTTGGATTCAGAAGAAACTACTCAACTGTGGATTCGTACTCACAAACATAGCATCATCGTTTCTGGCCGCAAAGAAAAAACTATACTTTTGTTTTGTGGATTTCAAAGCTGCTTTTGATACAGTCAACAGAAGAAGCCTTATATATAAATAAAGCAATCTGGGTGTATCCTTAAATGTTTTATAGGCTATACAAGCGCTCTATGACGGAACCGAATCAGCAGTGTGGGATGGAACACGGCTCTCATACTGGTTTGAAAACAACACTGGAGTCAAACAGGGGTGTCTGTTAAGCCCTCTTTTGTTCGCCTTATTTATCGATGATATCGCTTCCTCGATTCGGGGTGGAATCTCGGTAGCAGGCGTCAGAATAAAAGTGCTTATGTACGCAGATGACCTCGTCTTGTTAGCTGATTCTCCACGGATGCTGCAAAACATGCTGGATGACCTTTACTCCTACTGCTCCCTATGGGGACTAACTGTCAACACGGATAAAACGAAAATCCTCCCAATAAGAGACAATAGAGGCCGGATCTGCAAAGAAGAAATCTGGTACCTGAACACATGTGAAATCGAACGAGTCAAAGAGTTACCGTCACGTCCAACATGTCCTTTAAAACTCATCTTCAGCTGAAACTTCGAGATGCTATCAAGGCCCTCAACTGTACATGGAATACGCTGCTAGGAAAACCAAACGTACTACCAAGTGTGGAATATAGAATGTTTGAAGCCACCGTTTGGTCAATCATGCTATATGCTGCACAGATTTGGGGTTTTCTGGAATATGACGAAGTGGAGAAGCTTCTTCGATTTTTCATAAAGAAAATATTTAGGTTACCACGCAATACTCCGAACTATGCCCTATTTGTGGAAACTGGACTTTCGACCCTCTATACCCAAACGCTAGGATTACATTTTCTTATATAAGGAAAATTTTCCAAATGCCTGAAACCCGCTTAGCTCCGTTGTTGCCAAATCCCTGCTGTTGAGTCAAAGTCAGTGCTTCGAAACATGGAGAACACTTGCAGAAGAATTCAATGCTAGAGATCTCATCGAATAATATTGCAAGGAACCGTTCAAAAATCTCACACTGATTTTATGCAGCAAGCTAGGAGCAGCTCTACGAGGATACTTTACAGACAACTAAGCTACTCATTGGGGGAAAACCACTATTTTTAACGACAACAACAGCCTTAGCCTAATATCTTTTGTATTCAGAGCTAGATGTGAAATGCTGAACCTATGTTGCCGCCCATATGTCAACGACACGGAAGCCATCTGCAACCTCTGCAATTTAAACGCTAAAGAAGACACGTTTCACTTCATTGCAGTTTGCCCAATTTTACAGGAAATTTAGAAAGGTGTATTGGAAGCAAGGAGAATTTAGTCAACAAGAAAATTGGAATATTCTTTCTAAATTTCTTGTAGAAGCATCAACATAAAGAAATCGTATAATGTCTGAAGATTTTTAGTATAGTCCTAAACCGCCTAGGTAAACAAATTGTATTATAGCATATAGTTATCGCAACAGCTGACGGCTTCTAACCCTACCTTAGTCACAACCTCAGAACGATTCGGTATCTCGCGACGAGCGGAGAATCCGAATGTAGTACGAGTGCGTGGCTATTGGGATTGTAGGTCACCAACTATGTACACTTTGAAACCATATTTTGTGAATAAAATAAAGCACTACTAATATAGTCTACTATATAAATATATATATATATTTTAAAAATAAATTTAAATATGGACCTTATACTTAAAAAAGCGTTTAACGTTTCAACGCTTATCCTCTTTCGAATTTTGGTTTTAACCAAATTCACTTGGCTTAAAACCCGCTCGACTTCGGCATTCGACCAAGGCAGAGACAGCATTTGCAGAGCAACTAAAGCCAATTCATAAAACCGGCAGTTTCCGCCAGAATCTCGGTTGTTCAGAGCTTCATTCCAGAACTTAACAAAGTCATCGAAATTTTCCTATTGTACCAGGGTAATGTAATTGTACTCACGTTCAATTTTCTTAATGTTTGGAGTACCAAAATACTCCAGCTGTTTTTTTAGTTTTTTAAAATATTTTCAACGCCCGTGTTTACTCTGTGGGATCCTTCCTCACGTACTACTTAAACTCCGTGCTTTGCCGATAGAAATACATTTTTAACAGTTCAACCGCCAAACTCATTTAAAGGTACACTCAAAATTGAGTATAAGCAAAAAATAAAAAATTTTTACCCGCAAACACACTTCAAAAAAATCCAAATCTGACAGGAAAAAAAACGGAAATGACATCACTGCCACACTCCGGCACAGAAACACTGTGACGCCAAAAGTACTCATTCCTGTGACAAGCCATTTGCCGTTCACATTGCGCTGTGACACTGAAACGTGCCGCGCTGTGCCTCAATGTAAGCCCGCATCAACACATATTCTGAGTTATTGCATTGATGACGATATCGATAACAAACTCAGAGTAGTGTAAACATAGCATTAATCGACTGCGCTAAAACGTAAAAATCACGAACCGGCATTGGCTCCACAGAATTTTGCATTTAAATTTAATATACAAGATGACAACTATTTGTAATCTCAGCGATGATTGCCTGGTGTAAGTGGTTATGGAAGAAGGTTAACAGATCTGGTGCCAGCAGATGCTCATGGCCAAGAAGCCACCTTCCTCTTGCATCTTTAGCTTTTGCCCTGCCCTTTTTTGTATTAATCACCCTTCAATTCCACAGAAAAATTGTCGAATATTTGGATGTCGAGTCTCAAGTAAAACTTCGGTCGGCCACAAACCAAGGAACTCGTCTGCATTTAGCTGTGGGCCTTGCCTGGAGGCATTCAAGCGTACACAAATTGGATTACACATCTGGTTCGTGGATCTACAAACGAAAAAAATTAAGGGACTATTTGCAGTGCATCAAAGCCACTTGCAAAGTTCTAAACCTAAGCCATTTCGTGCGAATACAAAGATGTCGTTTCCACCGTTTTCCCAATTGCCACGAACTAAACTGTACAGTTGATGACGACGATGACGAAGAAATCTTGAAGACTAATTTTCCTTCCTTAATCAAGCTCACTCTTAGCGGCGAAGCTGAAGGCTTATTAATTGGCAATTTGACGCAGTTGCAAGAACTTGACATCACTTCGTTTGGGCCTGAAGGGATTCAATTTATTGAAATTATATGTGACAAGCTTAAAAATCTAAAGAAACTAAGCATGGGGGAACAACACTGTTATGAGGCGGAACGAGTTTTAATATTGGAAAATATACTGAAACTAAAAGAACTGACAGAATTTAAATGGGACCAAAACAGTATCAGCCAACTTCAGATAAGAAAACTACTCATTGGATTGCCCAAGTTGCGTAAGCTACGCATAGCTTATCGTGAGACGGACAATTGGTTTTTGGATGAAATTGCCCAAATACGTGGCCAAGATGTGGTCACGGCTTCATTTCACAATCCTCAGTCAGTAACAACTCAAAAGTTGTTAAAACTACCGAATCTACGAACACTAACAATCTCGTACTATTTATATGGTGCTTTTGGGACACTGGAGCATGTGTGCCCCCAAAGCGTTCCAAGGAATAATTATTTTATCATACTTTGGGACATCATTGCCAAGCTGCCACATCTTAAAGTTTTGAAGGTGATCGTTGATCAAAACGTAAAATTGGAAATTGATAAGGAGAGCATGGAGAAGGCGCTGCAGTGGCGTAAAGAGCCCTTGAGTTTGCATATTTGTAATGTGTCTAACCCACGGGATTGGGTGAGTATATATTATCTAGTATTTGGATTTCTCAAATCACCCATTTTCTTTTTGTAGGCTATGAAACACTTGCAGCATCCCAATTTTAAAGTTTCCGTCGAAGAAGAAGACCTCGAATTTTCGTATAAGAACATATATACGACAGAGTTTGAGTCCAAGCATGAAAATGACTCATAAATTTGAAATACAAAAAGGAATTAAAAAAATTAAGTGGAGCAAGTAAGAGCGCTAGCTGAATATATACTGCCATGTACTTGAATAGGGAAACGAATATACAACTATTTTTATTAATTGATGATGATCTTCCTAATACTACAAGTACAGAGACATATTAATTGTTGTAAGTTGTTGTAAATCAAAGATAGCAAGGAATGGTGGCAATTATCACGTGAGCTCAAAGGAACTTGCTTCCGAGTTGGGACAAATGTGGCAGCTAAGGATTGCCAAAGCTACGTCAGGGAACTTTTAAATCAGCAGCAAATAGCTCCGGATATTGAGTACGCGGGAAACTGGTTCGAAATACCACTGCTGGATAATTGCGTGCAGAAAATGCTTCAGAAGGTGAAATCAGGCGAAGATAATAACAAAAAAACAACGAACAATACTGATACTCCAGCTGGCTCTGGGGTTTCAATTAATAACAATAATTTTCGTTAAAAACTTTAATGTACTTGTAATTGATCTCCCAGTATACTTTTAAAATTTATTTTTATTAGTTTTTATAAGTATGTCTAGATTTAGGTGTGCCTCTTTGCTGTCTCAGCGTGCGTTCCAAACTGTCACTTCTCTTAATAACAATGCAGGTCAATACAAATAGCTGCATAGCGAGCAGTCTGATAAGAATCTTAAGTAGACAAAAGGAAGGTTTTAAAGTAGTTCATTTAAATGCTCAAAGTTTGTGTAAAAAGATGGATGAGTTTAGGCAAATATTTGTTAATTCTAATGTCGATATTATATGTGTGTCCGAAACTTGGTTTGTGTATAACTCTAGTAATGTTCTATTTGAATGTGATGGTTATTCGTTGTACAGATCAGACCGGGTGGGTCATGCTGGTGGTGTGGCTGTTTATGTTAGTACAAAACTTAGCTGTAAACTCATACGGAGTAATCCTGGGGAAAGCCCTGTCGAGTACTTGTTCGTTGAGGTTACAAACAAAAGCTTAAGTACTCAAACTTTGGTTGGATGTATCTATAGACCGCATCAATCGACTGAATTTGATGAAATAATACGTGTAGTGTCCGAAATTTCTGTGTCGTATCCTAATGTTATTTTGACTGGTGATCTAAACAGCAACATGCTTATCGAAAAACTTATTTTGTCCGAAATGGAATCATTAGGCTTATCACTAGTAAACAGTTCTGAGCCCACTCATTTTACTAGCCACTGCAGCACCCTGTTAGATATATTCTTTGTTAGTGATCCAAGAAAAGTCATTCTTTATGACCAGGTGTCTGCCCCAGCTTTTTCCAGACACGATATGATCTTCCTGACGTATGAATTTCCAGTAGAATATGCTAACCAGACAATTAACTATAGGGACTTTAAATCTATTAACTATGATACCTTACAGACTGAATTTGATAACTGTGACTGGACTTCTATTTATGACTTGTCGACTGCGCAAAGTCAACTTATGGTTCTCAACTCGAATATCACATACCTATTTGATATATGTGTACCATTAAAATCAAAAATAAAGAAACCGAATCAGCAGTCGTGGTTTAGCGCACAAATTAAAACACAAATTCGGATGCGGGATAGTGCTTTTAATCGATGGAAACGATATAGAACTGATGATTTGCACAAAATATTTAAACAGATCAGAGCGAAAACAACCAGCATGATTGCAACTGCTAAAAGAGATTTCTTTAGTTCTAGATTCGGCAATGCAACAACTCCTGGCCAAATATGGAAAGAGTTAAAGAGTCTTGGTGTAGGAAAACCGGTTTCATTACCTAAATCTGAAATTGATGTGGACGACTTAAATAGGAGATTTGTTAGAGCTGACGTACCTGAACCAGTGCAAAACTTGTACCTGAACTCTGTACCCCTCTGTGATAATAGTTTAGGTTTTGTCTGTGTTAGTCCATGTGATGTGCTTGAATGTATACTACAAGTTAAGTCTAATGCTGAAGGTCTAGATGGAGTGAACCCAAGGTTCTTCAAAATACTTTTACCAAAGCTGCTAAATCACGTTACACACATTATGAACACTGTGTTTACAACCTCAGAATTTCCTGCCTGCTGGAAAGTTGCAAAAATTCTACCAATACCGAAATCTAAAGACGAGTTTAGACCAATTTCAATTCTGCCATTCCTTTCCAAAGTGTTTGAGAAATTAATGGTATCTCAGATGCAAAGATTTCTAAACGAAAACTCAATGCTCAGCGACAAACAATCGGGCTTTAAGAAAGGTAAAAGTTGCACAACAGCAATTTTGAAAATAGTGGAAGACATTCGTAGTCAGGTAGATGATAGCAATGTTACTTGCTTAACATTATTAGACTACAGCAAAGCGTTTGATACTGTAAACCATAGAGTATTAAGTACTAAATTAAGTAAAATATATAATTTTTCGTCAACCGCAATAGGTCTTATTGATACATACCTCAGTAATAGATCACAGGCAGTAGTAACCGAAACACGCTCTTCCGGGTTCTTACCGCTTTCACGAGGTGTTCCCCAAGGTTCGGTCCTCGGACCGTTGTTATTTACCTTATATATTAATGACCTACCTCAATGTTTGTCCGAATGTAATGTCCACCTATATGCTGATGATGTACAACTTTATGTTAGTCGTCCCTTACAAGAAATTAATGAGTGTATTAGAATTACTAACGACGAAATTTTAAAAATTAGCAACTGGGCGAAATTTAATGGCCTGGGACTAAACCCAATTAAGTCAACCTGTCTGCTTATCTACAAAAAAGCCATTGAACGTTAGTGAGCTACCAAGGGTCGTTGTCAACAACACTGCAATTACATATGCTGAACAAGCCAAAAACCTTGGTATCCATTTCAACACGGCTCTTACGTGGTCCAACCATATTGCACAAGCAACTGGAAAAATATACGGAATTATACGACAGCTGTCTATCACGCAAAAACTCATCCCTCTTAATCTTAGGCTTCTAGTTGCAAAATCATGCCTAATTCCAACCCTTTTTTATGGAATAGAAATTTTTGGTTCCTCTGATGCTGGCAGCATGCAGAAACTAAAAGTGGCATTCAATTCAATTGCAAGATATGCATTTAACCGTGATCGAAGAGATCATATAACTAGATATGCTCATAAAATTTTTGACTTAAACCTAGAAGACTGGATTAGACTGAGAACATTATTACTGCTGCATAAGATTTTGACAACTAGAGAGCCTAAGTATTTATATGATAATGTGCAACTTGTGTCATCGAGAAGAACCAACAACATAGTTTGTAAGCGGGTTAAACTCGCTAGTTGTGAAAAACAATTTTTTATTCAGGCAGTTCGCTATTGGAATGACCTACCACATTACATTAAGAGCATAAGGAGCGCAACGCATTTCAAACTTAAATTATCCGACTATCTAAAGGCACATTCTAACTCTAGTTCAACTTAATTTAATCTATCTCTAGTTCAACCTAGTCTAATTTAATTTTCTCTATCCAAATTAAAAAAATATCAAACATAATAATCATTGTTAGTCTTAATTACTGCTATTATTTTTACTATTAATATTACTATTATTATTACTATTTTTTTTTTGTAAACACCTATTGTGACCGATGACATCATTTATAAGCACTATGCCTTGTGTCATTGGGATATTAAATAA
>JAEIFU010002856.1:0-36744 GCA_018904235.1 Lordiphosa stackelbergi
TATGGTGAGATTGTAGGCGCGATGGAAACCTTGCCACAGGTATTGCATAAATTGGGCTTGGTGCCGGTGTGATAGCTGGGGGAGGGAACATGGGTGATTACAAGATTAACCGTTTTTTAGGCAAAACCTACCGCTCGTGCACCTTGAGATCCGTGGCCCGGGGAAAGGCCTTGCCACAGTAGCGACACTCGTATCGCTTCTCGCCATTATGACGACGCATATGCACCCTGAGGTAATCGTTGCGTGCAAAACTATCGCCACAAATGCAGCACAGAAAGCCTCGGCCCGTGTGGGTCTTCTCGTGCTCTCGGAGCTGCTGGCGCTCCTTGAATGTCTCCTCGCAGCTTTTACACGCATAGAGAAAGTCCGTGTGGAGCAGTGGCGCTTGCGCAGGTAGGTTTTGCTCGAGAAACGCTTGGAGCAGTACTGCATGTGTGCTCCGCCAGATGAAGTTTTAGCTCGCTGCCCGCCTGCAGGCCCCCCGCCATTGCGCTTGCCTCAGTTTGTGCCGTTCGGAGCGGGCAAATGCCCGCCTGACAGAGCTCACATTTGTGCTCCTTGTTGCTATGCAGACTCTGGACATGCGCCTTGAGATGGTCACCGCGGGCGCCGGGACAGTGCGGACAGCTGTGCGGTTTCTTTTCCAGATGGAGAGCTTGTGGCGCAGCAGATGACAATGGCGGGAGAAGGTGCGCTGGCAGACATCACAGCGATTCTCGGGATTGGGTTGCTTTGTTTGTTCCGGCGTCGGCGGCGCTTGGGCTTGGAATTTTGCAAATACTCGCGTACGATTTCCACCTTGGGCTTACCATCGGCGTCCTCATCATCGTACTCTTCGTCGGAGTCGTCCTCGAGGGCGCTCTTCGTCAATAAACTCAAAGGGTTCGTCATCGTCATCATCATCGCTGGGTGGCACCTCTCCTGTTACAGTTGGATCCTTTTCGTCCTCTTCGTACTCCTCTTCTTCCTCGGCGCTGTGCACGGTATGATCCTCCTGCTTAATGTTTATCTCGGTCTCCAGCTGTGTCAGTGGTTCATCTGTTTGGGACAGGGGTTATATGCTGGTTACGTTCGATTAAACGGTTTCTACCTACTCCTTGACCAAAGCCTCCGTCTCACTTAACTCCGGCTCTGCTTTCTTCTGCGCTTCTTCTCCGGTTTAATCCTCCTCCAGTTCCAAACTAGGCTCCGGTTTGATGTGCAGCCACAGCGACTGCTTGGCCTCTTCATCATTATCCGCGTTGTCCTCCTCATTGCTGGAAATGGGATTTGTATTGCACTCCTCCGGTCCCGGCTCGCCCGATTCCACCTCGTTGAGCAGAACCTCAGCGGATTCCAACAGCTCCTCCTGCGCTTCATCCGCCGTCTCTTGCACCTGCTCCGCTTGATCGGATTTGTGCATATTTCTCATATGTCGCAGCAGATGATCCCGCCGGCTGAAGGCACGCTGGCAGTACCGACACTGGAGACGCTCCACTTGGTCATGACAGCGCGCCAAATGACTGCGCAGCTGGCGTAGTTGTTGGAAATGCTCCGGACAAAACTTGCACTTGAACTCCTCGGCTCCCTTGCCATGCACACGATTCCGGTGCAAACGCAGCTCCAGGCTATTGAGGAACTGGTCATGACACATTTCGCAGGGCAACAAAGCCACCTGCTCTGTCTGGGTGCACACATCACTGCCAGACGATTTCATTTTGGGTTTGTGCCCCAGCAAAGACATCAGTGAGCAATAAGATTTCTCGGCCTCGCGTTTGAAGCGGTAGGCGTGGCATGCTGCTTTCAGGCACAGCTCGCACATGTGGTGGGGCATCTTTTGATCGTCGCTGGACCGTTCACACATAAAACTGAGGCATTCGTTCAAAATTTGCGACAGATTGGCTCCCTGCTCCACGGGCGCCTCATTGTAGATGAAATGCAGCGGCTGCTCCTCGCCCACCTGGCGCAGGCAGACGCGGCACAAGCGCTGACAGTTGGTGGAATCGTTGAGTGTGAGGGACAAACTGCTGGTGCTGATGTTGGCCATGGCTAGGTTGGTTGTTACAACCAGAAGTGGATGTATATTAATTATTTTGGCATAGCCCTAAATGCTTGTCACTAATGCATTAATGGTACCGTTCAATGTTTTGATTTTTTGTTACTAACGCATTATGCGGCTAGAGGCTTTGCGATAGTCGATAGCACTTGCGGTTAACAGTGCTGCCACCTGGTTTCAAAACGACATTTCTCCGCCAGAAAAAAAGCGACATATGTCCGCCGACAAAATGTACTGGGCGGAGATATGTCGTCGGAGATATGTCGCTATGCCGGTCCAATACAATGCGTGTACACTGCGTCACAAAGTGTCACAGCGCAATGTGAACGGGAAAATGCCTTGTCTCAAAAATCACTTCTGAAACGCCAAATGTGTACACTTTTAACAGTCAATAGTGTCACAGTATACCATAAGAATAATTAAATTTCCTTAATATTACTTTGCTTCTACTGCTCGGGAAGAAACTAGTTAATTTTTCTACACAAAAGAGTTTCAAAGGATTCGAAAGGAAATCGAATCGGACCATGCTGCAACCAATTTAATTTTGAAGCCTCATCATTAGGCTTACTTTGTATACAACATAGTTTTCGGGTGCTCCGAATTTGCTAACTTTTGTGTCAGAAAAACACAATTTGCGGGAAAGTTTACTTTTTTTGTTTTCTTTTTAAAGAAAAATGCAGCTGAAGCACTTGAATGCTGCAAGAAGCCTACGGAGAACATACCCCATCATACGGCCCGACCGGTCATTCGCCAAAATCGACGCCAATGCGGAATATTCGCGTTGGCAAGATCATGCTCTGTATTTTGTGGGACCAATTGGACTTGGTGAGACTATGAGCTACAACAACGATAGAGGATCGGCACTTTCGCTCTTTTAAAGAACTATAAAATTGAATCGATTCGTGGACCCGCATCAAAGCACTCATCGTTTTTTCGGGTAGATGTTTACTTTAAGGTTACTAACACCGAAAATTCACGAATTAATACTCCTCGATGGACCGCGAATTATGAAGAATTAACGTGCAGACTATGTGATCGGAGCAATATTTGTATGCGCAAAAAATGCAAAACTTTGAAGTTCAATTAAAAAAGAACCATGGTCGAACGCCAATTAGTTTCAATATGTACATTCATTATTTTTATTTATTTATTAATTGGTTAACAATGATCTGCTAACTTAAAACAATTGGTAATGGTAATACAAGGATGTTTAGAGGTAAAGATACATCAAGGTGTTCATAAATTTCACTTAAAACAACAATAAATGATTTTTCAAACGAAAAAATAAATAAAAGGGAATTATAACACAAGTTTACAAAATAAGTTCAACTTTTGCAACACTGAAGTAGCAATCGTTCCTTATGTATTTTTGGCCGCTGAACTCAAATAAATTGTCCGTTTTCTCCCAGAACGTCAGGCTTACGAGATATTCGCATAAACGTGTGTTTAGCGAGGTTACTTTATATTTTTTTTTGTTCCTGTGGCCACTTTAAGTGCCCTATTTCAACCAAATTTGTTTTAATGTGAGCTGCATTGAAAAACGTTACAGAAAAACGAAGCACGAAGTTATGATTTTGCTGATAAGGTCAAAATTTTTGGATTTAAAAATGGAAATGGTATGCATAAAAATAGTTCCAGAATTTTCGGGGTTAGTTATCTTAAAGTAAACAATTACCCGTTACTATCTTCTGTGTATACAACACCGCTCTACGGCAGCGACGTCAACACACCGACAGTTTCGAAGCCATCAACAGCAATGGGACCTGATCGATTAGCCACCGTTATGCTGAGGCACATTGGGCCGCTGGCGATCAGGTATCTGACTTACACCTTCAACCTGTGTGTTACATCCTTGATCATCCCAAGTATTTGGAAAACGGGAAAAATAATTGCAATACTCAAGTCCGAGAAGCCGGCAGAGCAAGGTGCATCCTACCGACCTATCACTCTCCTATCCCCGATAGTGAAAATCCTTGAGGCCCTCCTACTACCGACTCTGAAAGAACACCTCCGCCCAGCCAAACACCAACATGGCTTCAGAGCTGGCCACAGCACCACCTCCGCCTTATGCGAACTAACCACCACCATTGCGGCAGGCCTAAACAGTGTACGACCGCACGAAAGGTCCATCCTTGTAGCCCTAGATCTGTCAAAGGCCTTTGACATGGTCAGCCACACCATCCTGCTACAGGACCTACTCCATAGCAGCCTACCAAACCACATCAAGAGGTGGTTAGCAATCTACCTCTCCGGCAGGCAAGCCAAAGTAGAGTTCCGCGGCGAGCTTTCCAGGACTCGTATCATCAAACAAGGAGTTCCACAAGGCGGCGTCCTCTCCCCCTGCTGTTTAACACCTACATAGCAGGGGCCCCTCAACCCCCTCCTGAGGTCAAACTCGTGACCTACGCTGATGACTGCTCAGTTATCTCCACAGGAAGGGACATCCAACAACTGGAGGAGAGAATAAACAGCTATCTCCCACGCCTAGCCAACTTCTTCACAGACCGTAACCTTAGCCTGTCGGCCACAAAATCCTCGGCCACCCTTCTAACAACCTGGACGAAGGAAGTAAGGACGCAGCTAGATATCCACATCAGAGGGAACAGGATACCCACCATCAACTATCCGAAGATCCTAGGCGTCACCTTCGACTCCATGTTCACCTTCGCCAAACACTCGGAGGAGGTGATCAAGAAGGTCAAAAGCAGGAACAAGGTCCTAAAGGCGATTGCTGGCAGCACATGGGGGAAAGAAAAGGAGACGATCTCGACCACCTATAAAGCCATAGGAAGATCCATGGTCAACTATGCCGCTCCGATATGGTCCCCGTCTATAAGTGACACCCAATGGCGAAACCTTCAACTGGTGCAAAACGCCGCGTTGCGAGTAGCTACGGGTTGTCACACATGATGACCCATCCAGACCATCTCCACCAGGAGACAGAGATCCTCCCGGTCCGCAACCACAACCGACTTCTCACCCAACAGTTCTTAATCGGATGCCACTGCGAGTCTCATCCAAACCACGACTGCACCATGGAATGCATGTCACGGAGGCCCAGAGCAGTCCGACACGACCTGAGGACTGAACTCCCAAAGGTGAAACAACTCTTGGGAAATGGCATGGTAACAGCAACAACATCCGCTGAGGCCAAAAAGAAGGCACACACCGACATGGTTGCCTCGACCATAGAAGCCTACCAAGACAATGTTGTCCTAGGAGGCAGGCCGCCACCCATTGATCCAGAGGGAGAAGACCCTCCCCAGGCGCACCAGATCGACACTTGCACAACTCCGATCTGGGAAAAGCAGGCACCTCAACAACTATCTCGCACGTATAAATCCAGAGATTGTTGACGAATGTCCTAAATGTGGCCAAAGCCCACACGACACCAAACACCTTTTCGAGTGCCCCCTGAACCAAACTGACCTCACGCCCCCTCCGACCCATAAAGTAAATATATTCTTCATCAGACAGCAAACATTAAACGCGATGATCTCAGAGACGAATAAAGCATGTGTGCGTTGGCCCCTGATTTAGAATAATCAAACCAAGGCTGAAGCTGCTCTAGCAATAAGTTGAATTCAGTTTGCATAGTACAAGGTTTTATTTGATACGACATATTTCTGTACTTTTAATAAATAATTTATTAAACTTTGTATATCTATTGTAAACCATGTGGGCCAGGATTCTTCCAATTTGTTTTGCTGCCGACACAAGGGTTAATCTAACTGCATAGCTACATAGTTAATGCATTGTTCAACACTGTGGCCACTGAAACTGAAATTCAAACTCGACACTTTATGCCACCGAACTGCAGAGCCCACAATTGCTGACAGGACACATCTTCATTTCCATATCCTCACCCACTCTCACCACCGCTGCCATGCCGTTCTCCGAGTGGGGCGAGATGTGACAGTGGAACATCCAATAGCCCGGACTGTTCGAATTGAACCGTATAATGGTATAGCCAAAGGCTGGCACCTGCACCGAGTCCTTGAGCGGTGCACCGCGTCCCCGTCTGGCCAGCGGTGTCTTGCGATCGATTTCCTCGATCTGGCCAATGCGCGCCTCACCCAGCACGCCCATGCCCACGACACGGAACGTGTAGCCGTGCAAATGAATGGGATGCGGTGTATTCGATTTGCTGGAGATGACGAATTCCACATTCTTGTTGGCCGGCACGTGTATGACATTGGAGCACTTGCAGTGCCGCTGCCGGCAATTGAAACCCAGTTCCGCCTGCTGCGAGCTGTTGCAGAAGAAACGGCCAATGCCCAAGTTGCGGGTCTGCAGCAGTGACATTTTGGGCATGCTGAAGCTAATGTCGTCCATTTGGAAGCGGAAGCCCTCATCCCGCAGCTCGTACGCATTCATGCTGGTGTAATAGGTCAAGGCGGGGGTCATTTGGGGCTCCATGCGCTGCGAGTTGAGTGTCACCAGGGAGATGCTCTGGGCATTGCTGCCGCCCGCCTCATCACCCAGCTCGTTAAGCATAATCCCGCGAGCATCATAGGCATAGCTCAGGGTGCGTGTGTCCAGAGCGCGGGGATCGGCATCCTGGTAATGCAGCACAGCCTCCTGATGCAGCTGATTCTTGGCACAGAAACTGTAACCCTTGATGCGTAGCCAATAGTTGTCCACCTCCTGATTGGCATGGAGCACAAAGTCGAATCTCTCGGCCCCATGGAACATAATCTTTTGCACCTCGACGGGCTCAATGTCATTGCCATCGCTGGCAATGACCACCAGGTCGTGCTGGTCAATGCTCAGGCTAATGGGGCAGTTGGACACGCCGTTGAAAATGGCCCGGAAGCGATAGCGTCCGCCACGAATGACCTTGAAATGGGCATAGAGAGTGGGTTTGAGTTTGCTATCCTTCTTCATGTTGCGTCCACGGCCATTGATAAGGATATTCTCCGCCACACTCTCATCGAAATTGTGCACCCAGTCCTGGATCATAATGACATGCTCCGACTGGTCAAAGTCATAGAGATGGGCATGCGGATTGAGCTTAGCCGGCTGGCGGACTATTAAGGCTCCAGCCAGGCCAAAGGCACGCTGATGCTCGGTATGGCTGTGCCACCAATTGGTGCCCAGGTGATCCACCTCGAAGCGATACCGAAAGGCCTGACCCGCCTCAATGGGATACTGGGTGACATGGGGTACCCCATCCATATGGGGAGTGAGACGCTGATGGATGCCATGCCAGTGAATGGTGGTGGTCTCGTGCATGCTATTGATCACATCCGCCACAATGGTATCACCATAGCACACCTCAATCGACTGACCCGGCAGCTGACCATTCACCACCATCACCTGCGATTCCAGGCCATCCGCGTATTTGCAGTCATCCGACGACGGTTCCTGCTCGGCCACCATAAAGCCATCTATAAACTCCCGTCCGTTCAGCTTGAATCTGTATTTGGACTAAAGCATGGACACTCACAAACAGCTTTACAGAATTAACCCCTTCATGTACCCACCTGCAGGTAACGCTTGCAGGTCTCCGTCATGGTGTCATCATAGTGAACCACCATATAATAGTAGCAGGTCATGGGCTGCTGTTCCGCACAATCCCTGCGGCAGGGATGACGCATATTCTTGTCGGCGGCACGCCACTGCGAGGATTCGCTGCCCGCCGCCAGTTGGGGATACATTTGCATGATGCGCTCGTATTTGCTGATAATCCGCTTCCCGCTGGCATCTGCCAAAACGTAGCATTAACCCTGGCACCTAAATTCCAACCCCCCTCCCCAAATCCTCACCCTGTATGCCATAGATCTGCATCATTATGAGACTGTTGATCAACAGGATTGCTGGCCAGGCTAAACTAAATCGCATTTTGCTGTAAATTGAATTCTCAATGCCAAAACGTAACTGTTCCAGAATTTCCGCTCACTGTTTGCTTTTGTATGCCACAGCCGAACAGAAATTATGCCCCATGTTCATGTCGAACCACTCGTAATGGTTAATTGAAGATTGCGACAAAAGACAAGACAACCAACCAACCAACTACCCGTTGCCTCGGAAGATACAAATATTGAACATGACATTGCCCAGATAGAAGTCTAATTTTCCCGTGTTCTCTTAGGGGGTGGGGGAGGACTTGACGTAGTCACTTTGTTTGGGGGGACTTACTCTCCATGACTTGGCCCATTTTTTGATTGTTGAACCTTGAAATTTTTGATTTTGAATTTGCATTCACCGTTAAGGTTAAGGGGTTGCCACTTGCGCGTGTGGCTTAGTAAGCACAGTGGTAGAAAAGTCGATTTTATTTGTATTTAAGTTAAGTTGATACAAATAAATAGAGGAAAACCAACTTCGGCTGGTTAATAGAGAATACGCTATCCTCTCCGATAGCCAAGCGGCACTCAAAGCGCTCATTAGCAATAAGTTCACCTCTAAGCTAGTCTTAGAGACAAAGAGCAAATAGGCCCTACGATGGATACCGGGACGTAACAGTATCCCCGGAAACGAATTGGCACGCAAGGGTGCAGCCACCGCAATGGTAGGGCCACAACCCTACTGCGACAACCAGTGCATCAGGGAGGGAGTCTTTCCATCAAGATGGAAGCTTTAACGACTGGTTCTGCTTCCAAAAGGGGACAAGAATATGGAAGACCCCTCTGCGTACAGACCACTGTGCAATGTAGACGTCGTCGGTAAACTATTCGAGCGCATCCTATGCAACCGCCTAGAGGCGGAACTGCAAGAACGGCAAGGCCTTTCAAACCGACAGTTTGGTTTCAGAAAGCAGCGTAGTACGATAGACGCAATCTCAATGGTGGTGCACACAGCCCGCAGGTCCACAGCTGGTAGAAGATGGCGTGGCGGCAGTAAGGAGTATTGCCTGGTTACGACGCTGGGAAAAGATCCTACAAGCACTCACTCGTCTTGGTATTTCTAATTATCTGGTGAAACTAATAGCCAGCTATTTCGAGAACCGTACCCTGCTCTACGACACATCGGATGGGAGGAAAACATACGGAGTCACAGGCGGCGTGCCACAGGGCTCAGTTATAGGACCGATCTTGTGGAACGTGATGTATGATGGAGTCCTTAGGCTAGCTACGCCGATAAGCGTCAGCATTGTTGGCTTTGCAGATGACATCGCGATCGTCTCAGTAGCCAAGAAGTTGGAGGAAGTGCGAGTGACCGACTGGCTAGAGGACAACGGGCTGAGCCTGGCTCCCCATAAAACCGAAGCAGTTCTCATCAGCAGCAGGAAACATGTGAAAACTAACATCGGGAGGCTATAAAGTACCTGGGGACTATGCTGGACCACAGGCTAAATTTTAAAAGCCACCTAGCGTACGTGGAGGAAAAGGCTATCAGAGCAACAAATGCCTTATCGGGAATTATGGCAAATATCGGTGGACCTCGACAGCGTAGCAGATGGTTGATCTGCAACGTAGTCAGGTCGATCATAATGTACGCAGCACCGATATGGGCCCCTGCAATGACAGTGCCATCATACAGCCGAGGATGCAAAAGAGCATACAGGAGGTGTGCTCTTCGAGTTACCTGCAGCTTCCGGACTGTGTCGGAGGACGCGGCGCTAGTTCTAGCTGGAATGGTACCACTGGACCTGTTAGCGATGGAAAGCAGAGAAGCAGATGAGCATCGACGAGAGAGGACGATGACGAAATGGCAAGCGAGGTGGAGTGCTACCACCAACGGCAGCTGGACAAGAAGACTGATTGCGGACTTAACGCCGTGGGTGGGTAGACAGCACGGACAAACTGACTTTTACCTATCACAGCTACTGACCGGACATGGATGCTTCAAATCCTATCTTTATAGATTTAAGCATGAGACATATTAAGCATAGATCATAGAAGACGCAGAACATATATTCTTTGTCTGTCCGAGATTCGCTGCCAAACGGGAAAAGCTAAGCCTAGGTATTGGGAGGCCATTCACAGTCACTGACTTGATGGACATCCTACTTAGCTCGCAAAACAATTGGAATGCTATATGCACCATGGCTGCTGAGGTACTGAAATCCTTGCGTCGCGCTGAACGACAGCGCAATTCGACTTCAACCCCTAGATAGGAATCTAGTGGAGGCCTTCGTGCCATCTCCCCCTTTTGAGGTAATACTTAGCGGTAGTTCCGCAAGAGGGAAACGGAGAGTAGGGGTGGTTTTAGTGGGTGAGGAATTTCGAGTCCCACACTTTTTGGCTTTTAATGCTTCCCTATAAAAAAAACAAGATTTCTAAGAAAGGAAGAGAACAGCCTCCTGGGTAAACACCAGCTAAAGCATTAATAGTGAACCACATCAAAAGGTTCCAAAAGTTAAACCAACAGTAGAAAGAATGCCTTAAGGATTCTGACAGGGCTCTATACGGGTCACTGCAGACTGCGGAGCCACATGTACAAGTTGAGAATTATGTATGTATGTATGATGAAGAGAAGGAGGAGTCCTCTGAACATATACTAGCACACTGCGATGCCCTAGCGAGGCGCGGACTCAGCAGCTTTGGGAAACACATTCAACACCAATACCATATCAGTAACTTAGAACCCACCAAAATGGCTTATGTACAGAATATAGGGCTGCTAGGAGAGTTGTAAACTCAATAAGAGGACGCAATAGACCAAAATTGGTTGCGGTTCACCACTTCCCCAACAACAAATAATAATAAACTTCGGCTCGTCCTTGAACTCGTAAAGTGCTTAAGGTTTTGATTGCTTTTCACACAACAATTTCATTTTTGCTTTGAACAATGTTAGTTGAGTGATTTCCCAAGCTCATTAATAGATGGCGCCTCTATTGTGTGTTTTTTTTTTTCGAACTTAGCTTTTACACATCCGGTCACCTTCACCCGCTATTGGCGCCAGCTGTGAAGTAACTAGCCAGGAAAAAGCAAATTCTCAAACTTTGTCGTTCGGATTTGGCTTTAAACTGTAGGTCCCTTTCTCTTGTGCGAAAAATTTAAAGCACACACTCCAAGAGATTGAGAGAAGCTTTTAAGCATTTAACAACATAGGGAGCTGCCGGTTATTGAAAACGAAGAGATGAATCTTGAAATCACAACTGCAGATGTGCGCTTCGCAACAAGCTAAAATTAAGTCGGAAGATAGAGTGCCTGAAGAGTTCCTGCTGCACGCTTCTGATACTTTTGTGGAACAACTAACGGAGGCTTTAAATCAAATGTTCTACAGCGGATGTTTTCCTAAATGTTTTCAAAGAAACATTAATTACCCCATTTTTATGAAAGGAGACTCTGACGATGCAGGAATACGTTGAATACGCTGCTAAAAACCTTCACTTCAGTAGAAGCGCTTTTAAACTATTTCCTTGAAGAACAAAAGTTACCAAATGAAAACCATTGTGGGTTCAGAAAGGGATACTCCACAATAGACAGCGTCGATATCCAGGAAGTTCCTGAGAGCAAATAAAAAACTTAACCTCTTTTTCCTTCGATATAATGGACAGAAATTTATTGTTCTACAAACTTTCGGCTATGGGCATCTTGTCCAAAACTATCAATGTATTGAAGAGTCTGTACGAGGAAAATAAGACTGCCGTAACCAAATCGTAGAGTCAAGCAAGGTTGTCTTTGTTCATTAATGATTTGGGCGATTAACTTAATGGTGGCGCACGTTTTGGAAATAGTATCTTCAAAATACTGATGTATGCGGATGACATGGTTCTTCTTGCTGAATCACCATCGACGCTCCAGGAGATGATAGACGAAGTACAAGATTATTGCCAGAAATGGGGACTAGTGATTAAGGCCTCTGATATTCAAAAATTATCCCAAAGGATTTTTCAAAATTCGACTTTAGAAGATATAGCCTTTTTGTCGACCAATTCAAATACAAGTAATTTTCACATTCCTTCAAACTTTAAACGCATTTATCTCGAAGCCACGTTTTTCAAAATGGTGCCCACTTTTTCTCAAGTTCTACCGAACCGATATTGATGATGTAGGGCTTTATGGACGCAGAATTAACGTGGCTATCGTCCCCAACGCAATCTTTGAGAAAAAAAAGTTTTTACTATTTTTTTTTTGTACACTGGACTGCAAAAAAAAATGGTCAAAAAATCATTTTTCGTTTTTTAAAAGGCCGCTTTTTTTAAATTCAATTTTATTTTCACAATTCTGCAACGGACGATAAAGGCATTCATACTTACCAACTTCCCATCTTCCGTTTTGCTTTCTGATAATTGTAACTCCCGGAAAAGTGGGCACCATCGACACATCTTTTTTTGGAAGAGCCTACTTTGGATCCCGAGAACTTATTGAAGAGCCCTCGCATTCACAAGGTTTTAATTTTGTATTTTTTATAATAAACTGTTCAACCAAATACAAAAAACAGAATTACAAAATCTCTTCCCGATTTCTTTCCACGAATTTTTCAAAAACATGTAAAAATTAGCCCCCTAGACCAGAAGAGGGCCTTAACACGGTGTTGGCGGCAACAGCTGCTGCTGTCAGAGACAATATTGGCATCTTTGGTCATTCTTCCAATTCTTTTTTGATTATGCTCCTTCCTATGGGGAATAACGCTTCAATATCTCTGCCTTTTGTGCTGATGGAACAGGATTGACGTGCGTAAAAATTTCCTTATTAGTGAGATCCATCTAAGAACTGTGATGCTCTATGGGACTCCTAACCTCCACATTGAGACTCGTATCAACGCACAACCACCATTTCGTGTTACCGTAAATAGCTCGGTGGGCTTCTTCCCACTTTACTTTGTGTAGTTTCTCTTAATTTTTTCCCTTTTATTTTCACCCCTTTTTTGAAGATTCTGTTCCACTGTGCAGTGTCAAGTGGCCGTACTGTTGAAATTTGTAACCGAAACAATAACAAAATTTTATTACATATACAAATTCTCCCGCAATCGGCATTCAAAATACTCCAGATCTGGGGTGAAAATTGCTAAATCGGCAACCCTGCTCGCTTGCCAGATTCTGGAGAGATAGAAGAATCGCAACAGCAACAACAACTACACGAACCCTGCAGTCGGCGTCATCAAAATGCAATAGATTAGCCGACAACACACCTGCCAACCACTCAGTTAACCCCCAACTGCAAACTACACCCTTTCGCCATGGTCTCCAATCCTCCGGCAGGAATTGATTTACTTTGTGTAGTTTCTCTTAATTTTTTCCCTTTTAATTTCACCCCTTTTTTGAAGATTCTGTTCCACTGTGCAGTGTCAAGTGGCCACACTGTTGATATTTGTAACCGAAATTGGAAAACAATAACAAAATTTGAGTTTAATGCGAAAACAAAAGCAACTCCCCCTCCCCCTGCTTGTTTATGTTTATCATCTGATAGGCAAACAACCATTGCAGATTACACATTTTAATTTTTAGTGATACTTCTAATCAAAATGATTTTTGGCCCCACCAGCCAACATACACAACCACAAGTACATTTCGTGCATATGTGTGTGTTTATATTTTGCCTTTATCAGCCTTTACCTGCGTATGTGTTTATTTGTTTATGGGTGGCGGGGTTCCGGGCCAGGAGCAATGTCTTGATTATGCAAAAATAATACAAGCAAAAGTGCAACAAAACATATAAAGGTAAATGAATACATATACGCGCACATACATATCTATGTATGTATGTGCCTAAGTAAGAAAACTGAAAACAAACAAGTTTCAACGCCTCGCACGCTAAAATTGCGTTCAATTGACTCTGGAGTAGCGTCATGAAGTTCATTAGGCTTTGCAGATTGCCAACGAGCGGACGCAGCAGCTACAGCCACATCCAGTGTCCGTTATCCATTTCGCAGAGCATCCCGTTCAAGTCAAGTAAGTTGGCAGCCCCATTTGATAACAAGTACAAGTGTGGATTTTGTTTTACAGTTAGCCGACAAATGGACACCACGGTACATTCAGCCGGAATCGCAGAGGTTCATCATGTTCCCATGGAAGTGATTAAACGTCCCATACCCTCCATATTAGATGAACAGAAAGTGGCTTCGCTCATGGACACGATCAAGGTGGGTTTTTCACTTGGCTTTATTGGCCGGCCAGCTGCCAACACACTCTCACACACACACACTCTCCATTTTCCAGAGCGAAAGCAGCGAAGATAAAGTGCCGCCCATTGACTTGTTGTGGATAATTGGTAGCGAAGGTGGCAACTATTACTTTAGCTTTGGTGGTTGCCATCGATTTGAGGCCTATAAGCGGCTGCAGAGAGAAACCATTAAAGCTAAGCTGGTGCGATCCACATTGGGTGATCTATACCATTACATGGGCAGCAGTGCACCCAAATATTTGGCTTAGTCTTGTAAACAACATTTTTAGTAATATTTTTGTATGTTTTTATATTTATAATAAATTGTTTTTTTTTTTTTGTACACTTAGATAAGGCGGAATGTCATTGACCCGCCGACGGGTGGGGCCATATGTGTGTAAGTTTAACTGTGTGACCACCCAGCCGATGCTCCCTGTTTAAATATTCGTGTCCGTATCATCGCCGGCTTAAGCGGACATGCCAAAACAAAAAACTCCATATACGGGGGTGCCACAGAAATCTCTAGAGATTTTGCCGACGGTTGGTTTGTAAATCTCTCGAAAAATTCGTTGGTGCCACAGAACTTCTAGAGATTTCATTTTCTAATTAGAAAATCTAGTTGGAACACCAGATGTTCCATCTCCAAAAACAGGGCTGAATCTCTCGCCAAAAACATTCCCTTATTTTAGTTGTGGGTTAATTTAATGATTAACTGAAATTTTTTAAATTTTGTGTTATATGTTTAATGATGCATTTTTAAATAATAATTCAATTTTAAGTCGCATTCTCCACCAATATAATGCAAAATTAACAAATTTGTTGGCGCCAAATATGAGGTATTAGATTCCATCCCTTAATCCGCTAGCTGTGCATTAAGTGTTCCATTCCAACAAAAGGGCATAGCAGAATAAGCATACAAAAACTGCCCCCACTCCGATCAGCACCGAAATTAAATATGTTGTTACCATCAATGAGAAACTACCTCTCCTAATTTTTTTTTTTTTTTATTTTTTTTTTGTAGTTATGAGGGCGGAAAGATAAATAAAAAAAACTCGTTTATCTTATCTTATTAGGGTCCACCATAGAATTCAGAAAATTATTTTTTCACATTTTTATTACCAATTCTTAGGCAAAAAAATATTATCAAAATTTTCAAATAATTTTTTTCGAGGTGTAAATCGATTTCAACTCTTATAGTCTTTTGCTGGTTTTTTCAATAAGAAGTCCTTAACAATGTAAAATTTTTGCACTGACATCGGAAATCATCTTCAAAGTGAACACCAATAAAATATGTGAATTGTTTTACAAATATATTTTATAATATTAAGCACACTGTAACTACTCCAACAGAATTGACAGAAAATTTCCCATTTTTTCCCCCTTTTAAGTTGTTTCATGTGCCTAATATGTATAAAATATTAATAAAAGTACTAAAATAACGTGTAATTATTTTTCACCATGCGGTACACTTGGGATGTGTTTGCTAAAATTATATGTTGTTAGGGGACCTCTTGATGAAAAAGCCAGCAAAAAACTGTCGGTGTCGCAAAAGGCTAACGCCGTAAAAAGAATTATTTGAAAATTTCAATAATTTTTTTGGTCCAAAGAATTGGCAATCAAAATGTGCAATATTTATTTTGTTGTGCTGTGCACACTTACAACATATATTAAACCCATCCAAATCGGTTAAGTCGGTTCTTAGGATAAACGAGTTTTTTTTTTTTTTTTTTTTCCCCTTTTAATTTTATTCCAATTTGGATGATTAGAAAATAATTTTTTTGGGGGGGGTGTGTTTATAAAAAAAAAAATAATTTTTTTTGTGTGCTGATCGGAGTGGGGGCAGTTTTTGTGTGCTTATTCTGCTATGCCCTTTGTTTTAATGTGAGCTGCATTGAATAACGTTACAGAAAAACCGAACACGATGTTTTGATTTTACTGATAAGGTACAAATATTGAATTAATATGGTTATTTTTTAAAGTGTTTTTTCTTATAATTTATTTTTTTACATACAGGGTTGTCCATATTCGACGGACCCATCTGGCAACGCCATAACTTTTGACAGAGATGTCAGATCGCTTAATGACATACCGCGTTTGAAGCGTCAGTCCAAGCAGATTTTTACCATGGAACAATACACGCCACGCGAGCGCTCTGAAATAGTTGAAATTTACATTCAACAGAACAAGTCAATTGTGAAAACTCAACGTGCTTTTTAAAAAATTAAAAATTAAGCCCATGTAATTGAATGGGACCGTAAATAAGCAAAATTGCCGTATTTACGCCACTGAAAATCCTCAGGAGATTCAAGAAGTGCCTCTTCATGACGAAAAAGTCACAGTTTGGTGCGGCGTTAGTGCGAAAACGGTCATTGGGCCGTTTTTCTTCCAAAATGAAAATGGCCATGCTGTTACCATCAACCAGGAGCGTTATCGCGACATGATGACCAATTTTGTGATGCCAATTATTCGTCGAAAGCGTATGAGGCAGTTCTGGTTTCAACAAGACGGCGCTCCACCGCACACAAGTCGCATAACAATCGATTTTCTGAAGAAATTGTTTCCGGGCCGTTTGATGTCGAAAAGTGGTGATTTGGACTGGCCAACGCGTTCGCCCGATTTGACGCCGCCTGACTTCTTCTTGTGGGGATATTTGAAGTCAAAGGTTTACGTTAACAAGCCAAGGACCGTAGAAGAGCTCAAGGACAACATTCGTGAAGAAATAGCCGCTATTCCGGCCGAAATCGATGGAAAATGCTGCAAAAAGGGCACAATACGCCATCATCGCCAGAGGCGGCCATTTGAGAGATATCATATTCAAAAATTGATGTAAACAAATCTACTTGGAACAAATTAAATGATTAAGATTGCCAACCGCCAAATTTTTATTTTTTTCTTTGATTTTTAAAAAAAAACATGGGTCCGTCGAATATGGGCAACCCTGTATTTTTCAATTTTTCAATATCATCGCGCTTTTAGAAAATTATAGCCCAAAAACAAACCATCAATAGTACGCTGGCTCTAGGTCTCGTTATGTTTGCACGTAACTTCAAAAAGCAGGAACACAACACACCACAAAGGAGGCTAGGTGGTCATACAGCTGTTTCATTGGTACCATTAAACAAACCTTCTTTTTTTTTTCCCTTAATTTTATGCCCCAACTCCATGCCGGAGCTGCCATAATCGTTTGGGAATTCCTAAACGACTTGACAGCAAAAGCGGGGGGGGATTTAAAAAAATATTTTAAAATAAAATTATTTTTTTTTTTTTTTTTTTAATTTTTTTAGGATGGGAATTAGGAAACTGATAATAATAACAACTTTGTTATTTTCAAGCTACAAGAAATTTTTGATGGTAAATATATGCAAAATAAGTCGAAAATTTTTATTGTTTTGTGGGCTATAATTTTAAACTTTGCGATGATATCAAAGTTTTTAATTCCACCTCTTTCACCCCCAATCAGGTAAGTCATCTAACTGGTTTAGCGGAACACAATTGCGAACAGTCCAAGATTTTAGTTCCTGTCTAATGTTTGAAATAGTGCAGCAAAGATCTAAAAATTCACTATCAGTATTATCCGCCACAGGGCTTTCACGTTGTATGTTTTTTCCTGGGAATTCATGCTTCTTGGAACTTGCAAAGTCATCTAGCTGTTCATAATTTTTTATTGCAGCTTGAAAGTTGCGTTTTTCTGCTGACACTAAGTTTTGAATTGTTTTTTTTATTCATATTTATTAAGTTTCACTACTATGATAAATTTTTAACACCAATTAAACTCACCAACCGTTCGCTTCGACGACTACGCGAGAAGTGGCCAAAGTTCCCAAGAACTAAACAGCTGTTTATGGTCTATCGCTATAACATACGTTAGGCCTAGCTGCAACAATAACCAGTTGAGGAAGAATTTGCCAAGCCGTTAGGCGACAGGTTAGACCTACGTAAATTATACTGAAACCCATGTGTGATAGTATTAGTGTATCAAAAATGTGTAGTTGTATTGGTGACTTTCTGTATCGATTTCTTGCTGGGGCGTTAGCCATTCGATTTTTCGAATGAATGACTTTTTCATTTCGCGGGTATTTCGCGGGTATCTCGTATATCGACGTTTTGTTCGCAGAGAATAGAAATGTTTCTATCTTTCGAGTGTTCGTGCGAACATGTTCGTCAATGGATGCGAACAATTACACGAACATCATTTGTCAAAAATATCTGTAGAGTGAACACGTGCCCAAATGAGCAATAAATTCTTGCTGGAATTCATTGAATGCCCCCAAAATGATCAAATAATGCTTTAAGCTAATTTGTATCGCCATCTAGGCCATGATTGTGTTAGTTTCCGCTGCCATATTTTCATGTTAACTCGTTGTGATTTTTAAAAAATGTTTTTTTTGGGGAAAATGCGCCTGGTACAAATTCGTCGAACAAATTCGTGTATGGATGCCCTGCTTTACGGACATTTGATTTCAATTTTGTTTGGTCTCAAAATAGCTCGACTGATAGTTTGAATAATTTTACAACACTTCATCTTTTAAGCTAAGTATACACCTCAACAAAGGAACTGATAAAACAAAAAATTCCATATCAAAATAACTCACAAAACTTTTGACACCAAAGGCCTTTGTGAGTTATTTTTATATGGTTTTTTTGGCAGTTGCTTTGTGAAGGATTTTTCAAACACACCCCCAGGAAAGCAAAAAGTTGGTAATTTCTTTCTTATGTATCGCAAACTTTTGGAGTTTGGTGAATACCCTTACTATTTTGTACTTTTTGTCATAAATATTTAGATTTAGTTTCATCACCAGAGAAAGGGTGAACGCTCTCTTAGAATGCGTAGTCCATGTTTCTGCCAATCATTTTGCGTTATCCACAATTCCCGTGCGCTCTCCAGTACAGACATTATAGCTGCCCCCTTCCAGGCCACCATACCCGCATCCATGCCCTTGCTAAACACATTCACCTCCAGGCCGGGTGGCATTTGTTGGGCAATGCGTTGCTCCAGCCAGGCGGCCAAGCCGGGCAGCTTGACGCTGCTGCCCACCAGCAGAATGGAACCAAACATTTTGCGTTTGGTCTCATAGTTGGGACAGCGTCCTATGGAACGCAGGACAGCCTGATCTAGAGATAATATCTGACCCTGGTTGGTATGATACCAGCTGGCGGAAGAAGGCAGCTGCTGCTGCTGCTGTTGTTGCTGCTGGGAATTACTGGTCTCATCCTGATCCACCACAATCAGCTCCTCGTCATCCGCCGTGACCGGCAGCTGGGGACGCGGCGGTGCTTGGGGCAATGAAGGTATGCCATTGCCCCGCCGACCTGTCTCCCGCAAATATTCCGAATCGAAGCAATCCTCGCAGTCGTATTGCTCCTGTGCCGTTTGCTGAGTGGCCACCGAGCACGTTTTGGCCGTAATGTTTAGCAGTTCGGTATGGAACAAGGCCAGCGGAGCCATTATAGCCTCGTCCCCCACTTGCAGCGTGTAGCGCACCCATTGGCCATTGGGCCGACGCAGACTGAAATGCTTCTCCTGGGCCCCGCACACGCTGGCATTTAGATGGCAAAAGCGCTCCTTCAGTTCGTCCAGTAGACGGGCATCCACATAGCTATCCTGGACACTGCACTCACGGTAGGGAAAGCCGCATTTGCGCAACAGCTGCAGCAGCACCTGATCCACATCCCCGCCGCCATAGGGCAGCCGGACACGCGCATCCAGCTGGGAGATGCCATCCTCTATGCAGGCAATCGAGGTTTTCTGTGCCCCAATGTCCACCACACAGCCATAGCCAATGCCGGCGCCATAGGTGGAGGCCACGCTGTCTTGCACCAAAAAGCAACGCTGGAATCCCAGACGCTGCAGCAGCAGGGTCATGAACTCGCGCAAATGCCGTCGCACATACACATCGTTGACCACCAGGACGGCACTGTGTGTGCCCAGTTCACGCAGTGGTATCTTCAGTCGTTCCTCCAAGGCGTAAGACCAAATGCGCTCCATATGCTGCAGAGCGGCCTGCAGCGAACCGCCCTTGCCGCGGTGCACATTCAGTTCGCCTCGCCGGATGGCAAAGTGTATGTCATAGTCGCGGGCTTCGTGGGCGCTGAGTCTGAGGATCTGTTCATCGAACAGCATGCCGGCGCTGCGATCCAACCAATGCTGATCCTCCTCGGCACTGATGTTCGCCGGTGGCGTCACCTTTTCCGCCGCACTGCTCCGATTGAAGTGGGCCAGCTGCTGGGGGGGTGTGGCCACACGCAAACGATTCTGTTCATCCACCACACAATGTTGCAGTATGCGCGAAACGGCCAGACGCTGTTCCTCGAACTCAACTTGCAGGCGAGATGTATTGAGATTGTCCAGTGGCGGCAGCAGAGGATCATGATGGGGCAAATCGCCGTCCACCTGATGTCGCTTATAGGCCACCGCATGCAGCAGGGTCAGGGGATTGAGATCGGCGGCCCGGCCGATGCGTAAATGCTGCGAACCCGGATGGATGACAATAATCTTGGGCGCCTCCAAGGGTGGCTGCGGCGGCTGTTGTGAGTGTGGCAGGCGACCGCTGCTGGTGCTGCTGGCCCGCGAACGTCTGTGGCGAGTAAGCGATTGACCTGTTAATCCCGACATGTTTGCAACGAGAATTTGCCACTTATTGTTGTACTCACTGCATAATTCACGGAGCCGGACTTCAGAGTCATGGCGATGGTGGACAGTGTTGGCAGTTTAGCTGTTTTCAAACAAGATTTGGCTTTTTTTTGAAGATGTGGAACCATCTAGGCTAAATATGGTAGTTAGGCACAAAAATGTACTATAATATTTATTTTTGAGCAGGCATTTTGTTAATAATTTAGCTATTTTCTCCTGATGATGCTTTTTTGTTTGTTTGGATTGTTAGCGTTGCCAATTTAGCTATTGTTCCCAACAGAATTAGCTATTTTGTAAGCTCAAAAGCTCAATTATACCAGAGCCTGCAATCTTATAGAATTATTTGAAGTCTTGCAGTCATTTCAACTTAATTTGTGTCAATAACAAGGTGGGGAAAATAGCCAAATTGGCACAGCTGCATTATCAAGGTAATATGTGGCAATATGGAAAAATAGTAACCTATAATTTCAGAGTGTAAATTTTAAGAAGCGATTTAACACCGATCAGAATATTTTTGCCATCCAGAAGATTGAATTAAAGGAATTGGAATTTTGAAGTTAAAAGTCGACAAACACAGTCGGTTTTTTAAAAGAGGAACGATTAAACAATTTTCTCTGCAGTTCTCCTTGAACGTCTAAGTAAATGGCTTAATACTGTCGATGTGTTAACAGAGTTTCAGTCGGGATTTCGAAAAGGATACTCCACAGTAGATAATATCTTCTGTCTGAATACCATTGCGCGAACCTATTTAGACAACGACAAAAAAACTCTATGCCTTCTTCGTGGATTTTAAGGCAGCCTTTGATTCGATTGATAGAAGAACTCTAGTGTATAAGCTGAGCAGTATCGGGATATCCTTCAAATTTATACAAACCTTGCAAAGTCTGTATGAAAGCAATGAAGCAGCGGACTGGGATGGAGCAAAGTTATCCGAATGGTTTCCTACTGAGTCTGGAGTCAAGCAAGGATTGCTGTTCTGTTTTCAATTTTTCTGAACGATATAGTGGAATCCCTTCCGAAAGGACTCGAAATAAACGGCCTGGAAATAAAAACCTTGTTATATGCAGATGATATAGTGGTCTTTGCCGAAACTCCCAAAGATATGCAAGACACTATCAACGCTTTGGATGAGTACTGCAAGGAGTGGGGCCTCAAAGTTAACTGCGAAAAATCAAAGATGCTAATTTTTAAGAAATATTGGAGAAGGCTTGCGTCTGCGGAATTTTTTCGTCTCGGAGAAAACCTCAAATACACGACCGAACATGATGCTATATCTGGAACCGGACTATTATCGATTCTTAATTTATATACAACAATTTACCATGGTGCAAAAAGGGGTACCTAGGATACGAGGAAGTGGAAAATCTTCAAAGATACTTTTAAGAAAATTTGTCTACCTACAATGTTTTAGAGAGTGGAACAGTCTAGCCACGGATCACGGCGTTCGACTGAATCTTGAAGATAACGCAACATGGAAAACTTGGGCTAGGAATATTACGGTTAAAATGGATGCAGCATATAGGATGAAATTTGTTGAAGAATCCCGGAGAAGCTCAGAGCGTTTGATCTATAGGCAACTGCACTACGACCTGGGAGAGAATAACTATTTCTCCGATGAGTTTCCCATTGAAGGAATAAGAAGTGTTTTCATGGCCAGAGGTGAAATATTAAACTTGAATTTTATTCCAAATGTCACGAGGAATGACACAAACTGCCCTCTGTGCAACTGAAGGAAGCAAGAAAATGTCATCCATTTCATTGGAGGCTGCCCTATTCTGCGGGAACTCCGGCTCTCAGTTATAGTAAATATCCTCAACGGCGCGGACTGGTCAAAACTACAGAGTTATGTGATTAAAGCCTTAGCATATAGAAATAGAATCATAAAGGGATTATTTTAAAAAAGGAAATTTTTTATGTATTATATTAGTTATTTATAACATTTGTAAATCATGCTAGCACTAATTCGCAAACCCAAAGCGCATGGCTGAACGATCTGGTATCTGGGGAAGACCCGGGAAGCCAGGTGTCTTGAGCTACGTGTAGAGGGTGCGAGGCGGTGATCCGTTATTTTAACCAAGTCGCCGAGTAACTAAACTTTTTTTTTTTTTTTTTTACCTACCTTAGATTTATATAAATAGTTATTCTAAGTAAGTATTCTATTGTGGAATGTCCTGTGAAAATGAGTTTGTATAATGGGTTGTCTTATGAAAATTTATTTTATGGATTGTCCTGTGAAAATGACTAGCTTCAGGTACATGTACATTGATTATCCCATTTAGAATATATTTTGCTGTTATATTTATTTAAGTAGATAATTATTTAAAATCCCAAAAAGCCTCGTCAACGTATTTAGATTTTAAAAATTTACAAATATAAGAAAATCAAAAATAGTCTCTGGTTCCCTCTCGGGTCGAAGACATTTCGCTATTTACACATATACGAGGCGAACGCATGCCAATGCTGAGGAGAAGAAAGCAAAAACCATTTCAGTCGATCAGTTTGCTCTCACTTTTTGGCCTCGCTTACGTTGACCATCTCTGATCTGAGTCTAGGACCAAACTTTTTTTCAGTTTTTTTATGCTCCCGTTTAAAGGACTCCGCTTCCAAACCGATTTCACTAGGGCACTGTTCACTGTTCACTAGATCACTGTTCTCGCCGTGACATTGTAGTCGCAGTATTGCTCATCTCTAAGTGTTACCGTTTCATTTCATCTGACTATCGATAGTTGGATACTGCGATAGGCGGTCATCGTTAGCTTGTTTTTGACGAGTCATTTTCTCGTCTTCACTTCTTAGGCCGCAATTTGTTAACAAATAAAGAAAGAAAAGTCTCAAATCATTCATTAAAATGCCCTACAACATTGATATACCCATCCTGGAGAAGGTAAATGTTTCACATTCTATTATTTAACAGGTTATTCTGATTCTTTTGTTTCTCATCGTCAGGATGAACTCTGCGAGTTGAAGCCCAAAGATGCACACAGCTCGCTGGATGAACTGGACATAGATGATTTGTATGTGCGTTATAAGGTAAGCTTTCGTCTCTATTTTGCTTACTGGCCGCTAAATATTTCTTTCCCTTTTGCAGAAACTGCAAAAGACTTTGGAATTCATTGAGGTGCAGGAGGAGTATATCAAGGATGAGCAACGTAACTTGAAAAAAGAATATCTGCACGCCCAAGAGGAGGTTAAGCGTATACAGAGTGTACCACTGGTGATTGGACAGTTTCTGGAGGCTGTCGATCAAAATACAGGCATTGTGGGCTCCACCACGGGCTCCAATTACTTTGTACGCATACTGTCCACCATCGATCGCGAGCTGCTGAAGCCATCGGCTTCGGTGGCCTTGCACAAGCACAGCAATGCTTTGGTAGATGTTTTACCACCAGAGGCGGACAGTTCCATCTCCATGCTGCAGCCGGATGAGAAGCCAGATGTCAGCTATGCCGACATTGGTGGCATGGACATGCAAAAGCAGGAGATACGTGAGGCTGTTGAGCTGCCACTCACCCACTTCGAGCTGTACAAACAGATTGGTATTGATCCGCCGCGCGGTGTGCTGATGTACGGCCCACCCGGTTGCGGTAAGACCATGTTGGCCAAGGCGGTGGCCCATCACACCACGGCCTCGTTTATACGCGTTGTTGGCTCCGAGTTTGTGCAGAAATATCTGGGCGAGGGACCGCGCATGGTGCGCGATGTGTTCCGCTTGGCCAAGGAGAATGCCCCGGCCATCATTTTCATTGATGAGATCGATGCCATTGCAACGAAACGTTTTGATGCCCAGACTGGCGCTGATCGTGAGGTGCAGCGTATTCTGCTGGAGTTGCTCAACCAAATGGATGGCTTCGATCAGACGACCAATGTTAAAGTGATTATGGCCACCAATCGAGCCGATACTCTGGATCCGGCTCTATTGCGTCCCGGTCGTTTGGATCGTAAGATTGAGTTCCCGCTGCCCGATCGCCGACAAAAACGTTTGGTGTTCTCCACCATCACCTCGAAGATGAACCTCAGCGAGGATGTGGATTTGGAAGAGTTTGTGGCACGTCCCGATAAGATATCGGGTGCAGATATCAATGCCATTTGCCAGGAGGCGGGCATGCATGCGGTGCGTGAGAATCGTTACATTGTGCTGGCCAAGGACTTTGAGAAGGGCTATAAGAATAATATTAAGAAGGATGAACAAGAGCACGAGTTCTACAAATAGATTTAAGTTGTCATTTAACCTCAATCCTCACAAGCCCCCGGCCTCAATCCCTTTTCGTTTGTATGCCTAAGGTTATAACTTCATAATAAATAATAAAAAACCAAACAGATGGTCTTTGTTTGTGGACACAGGACACAGAAACTAATCAAAAATGCAACTTCTGTCAGGGAACGCATCCCTGCCTTAGAAATAACATCCGAACTTTTGCTTTCACCTGTACGGACTCTACTTTTTCCGGACTTTTAAAGGTTTAAAAGGTAAACAAAATGTCAAAACACTCCTTTCAGTTGCTGGATCGTCCTTAATTCCGCCGAATCTCTACATTTGAATCACCTTTTTAAGTGTAAAATACCGGTTTTTACTCAAACCTGTAGGGAAATTTGTTTTTCCGAAATTATGTGGAAGTATAAGGTCCAAAATCATTTCTATTAGTGGATAGGCCCTACTTCCTACGAATTTCAACTCTTTAAAACTTGTGCTTAAGAAAAACGTCCTAGCTTTTAGCTTATATCTGTCCGGAAATTGCATTAACCCACGTTTTATGGCTTAAACCCCATTTCTGTACTTTGATTATTTGCATTTCCAAGGAATCTTATCTTTAAGAGCCTGTCATTAGGTTTTAAGTTAAACCTGTACGGAAAATCCTGTTTCCGGACTTCTAAGGAGTTAAAAAGTCGAAAAAATGTTTAAAAAAAATTCATTTCTGTTACTAGATCGGCCGTAATTTCTTAATCTCAACTCAAAATGCTCATCCTTAAGTGTAGTGTCCCGATTTTTCTTAACTATGTCACCGAATAACTTTATCCGAACTTTAAAGTGACTAAAACATGGCCAAAGCCCCATGTCTGTTCTTGAACTGCTTGTATTTCAACTAAATCTCCATATTTGAAGCCTGTCCTGAAGCATATTGTCACGGCTTTTCCTAATATCTATACGGAAATTACTTTTCCGTTTGCTCTTATAGGTTTAAAAGGTAAACAAAAATGGCGAAAAAACTCATTTCTGTTACTGGATCGATCGTAAATCACTTGCTTAGGGATTACGTTCCGGCTTTTCTTTACGTCTGTCCGGAAATTACTTTTGACCCTTTTTAAGTGTTTGAAAATTATTCAAAATATCATTATTGTACTTGGATTCAATATTTGAAGACTGTCCTTAAGGATGTTATTCGAGGCTTTTCTTAATAACTGTCCGGAAATTACATGTTACGAATTATTTTAGGTTAAAAAGGTAGAAAACATGAAGCAAAAAGCAGAGATGCAAACCTGTTCTGAACCGAACCGGTTTGAACCGTGTTTTTCAAAATGCTGAGCCATAAACCGAAAAATAAAAAGAGTTACGGCGATCAGCAATTAGCTTTAAAATATTACGAAAATACTTTGAAAAGCAGAGTTGTTGTAAAAAACTAAGAACATCAACCTTATTAAATTTGCGGACCCAAAATTGCAATAAGCCAAGTCTTGATTAAGTTATCCGTTGGGGGTCAACTTACTAATACTCAAAACGTTAATTTGTTATCTTTAATTGAGATTGGCTTGAAATATAATATGCGTATGAGTATTTCTTTGGCTGGCAGGCATGCAAAATTAATTTTAAAAAAGGGAGGACGACATAGCTCAGTAATTGTCAACTCTTTGGAAAAAAGAGCTCCGCCTATATTTGAATTCGATTTCTTAGATTACAGGAATCAATCCTGCTATCAGAACAAGATTATGTGGATAAATGAGCAGTTTAAAACAAGTAAGAGTGTTGCGGTGGAGTGCCCCGACAGCAAAATACCCTGTTCCAAGTAATGTGGTTCCTATAGCTTTGAACTCCTTTTATTTTAAAATTTATTTCAATAAATGGGGAGGCGCACTTGCATATCTTCGGTGTTTTTGCTCGGATTGGGCCTAACTTAATATAAATTAAGTCACTAGGTTCAAACTTAGAAATTGTAGCTCTGGCAGTTTTCGCGATTAGAAGATGGAGGAGGAGGAATTTGCCAAATCTGGAGAAAACTTGATCTGGGTACGTTATACACCTACATACATGAAAAATTTGTGGCTCTACCTCTTACAGTCTCTGGAGATCAACGCGTTCATGCAGAGAGACAGACGGACATGTCGAAATCGACTCGGCTGTTGCTGATCAAGAATATATATACTTTATGGGATCGGAGGAGTCCTTCAAATGTTGCATACATATACATTTGCACAACTTCATGATCCCCTTTTTCCCATTTTTCTTAATGAGAACAGGGTATAAAAAGTGAGAAAGGTAAGCTAAATCTCATTTAATGTTAATATACAACAAAATTCAAAACGTTAATGAAAACATAACGGATATTTATTCAATTCCATAAAAAAAGTAAAATATCGATTGTTATCGTTTACCTAAAGATTATTAAATATTGGATAATTTATCAGGAAAGTCAACTCAAGCCATAGCTCGAATAGTTTTAGCATTTCCACCGACACAAGTGTCAGAAGAATGACCATTTTCCACATTGACTTTGTTTTATCAGACTTAAGAGCCAATATTGATGGGAAAATATGCTAGGAGATAAGTTATTATTAAGTTTTAACTAAAATTCCAGTATATTGAAGTTAATTTAACTATTTTAAGATCTATTTTATTCCCTGTTGTTTTGAAAACCACATATAATAAAATAGTTCACCACTTTTGTCACCTAATTTAGTAGCCGGGCATATTTGTAGGACTTAACATATAAAGAAATGCGGTATTTTTTTTTTATTTTGATCCGCTTGGCTTTCATTATTGATTTCAAACCGTCAAAGTTTCTAAACATTATCAACTGATCAAAGAAGGTTTCCGTCACTTGATATGCAAAGTTGTAAGATTCTCAAAAACGAAATGAGTGAGGGGAGAATGGGGGTTCTGGAGCCGCTGGGCGTTGTGAGCCACTGAATATTGCACAAAAAAAATATATTTAAAATTTTGTTTATGTCATGTGTCTCCCCTTCTTATTACCTAACTTTTGGCAAGCAACTTATCAGTCTATACCTTCTTTAAGTTTAGCGAACCAGAACTCGTCTTTTTTTTTTTAAAAAAAGTTTTTTTTTTTTCGTTGTTAACTTGTAAAAATATAACAATGATGGAAATATCTTTGGGCAACGCCTTTTGATAGAAATATGTTTTTTTTTTTTTTGTAACAATTTCTTTTGTTATGTGACGCCACCAAATAAAAAGCGAGATATGGGTATGGTTGTGAGCCACTTTGAAAAAAGTCGGTTTTGACTTTCAAAGAGAATACTGCAATGACGCGCAATAAAACAGAGGAAAAATCCTCCAAAGAAGTAAAAAACATTGAAAAAGGCAAACAAAAGAACAGCCACAAGCAACAAGTGCTCGTATAAAAGAAAACAAGCCTGATGCCGTCAATCAATTTTCACTCTTCATTGATATTTTTCAATTTAGGATTTGAGAAAAATTGTTCATTTTTTTCATTTAATAAAGAATAATGGCTTAAAAACACGAATTTTGAACTTTTAGATGGGTGGTAAACCCCCCACATATTTTCGGGAAAATGTCAAAAAGTTTTTTTCAATATGAAATAAAAAACTAGTGATGAGGAAAGTTTTTTGTATCTTTTACCTAAAACACAAAGTTTACAGAACGAAAAATATTGATTTTTGGCGAAGTTATGTTCGAAAAACAAAATTATGATCACAACCCCCCACTCTCCCTTACTTGGATTGCTCGTATTTCAACTGAATCTCAATATTTGAAGCTTTGTCCATAAGCAAAACGCCACAACACAAATTCATAGTGTCAATTATAAAAGAACAATTACCAAACAACAATATTTTCACATTAATTCTTCATAGATCGTGATCCATCGATTTCAGATACTTTCCAATTCTTTGGGGTTTACAATACTATACTGGACAACATTAAAACTCTACGGTCCAGTGAGCAGGATCATCTCATGTTCTCTTCACTTAAGCATCTTTGCCACTGAGATCGAACGGATTGACTTCTTCAGTTTGGGTTATGTTATGTTTCCAAAAAACGCAGTCCAACTCGTCCAATTATATCATCCTCCAGTAAAAACCTTCTGCAGGAGAGACAAAAGACAGACATTTTGGAGTAAAAAGCTAGATTCGAAACACATTTGCCATCAAACCAAGAAACCATGTTCGACCTCGAAATTATTTTTGTTTCGGTCCATCGAAGTCAATTTGTGAAAAACGTTTCCGCGACTTTTGCGAAAAAATTCCCATCCTTCTTCCCACATTTATTTTCCAAAAACTTAACGAGTCTAAAGAAATTCTAATCAAAATCCGCGTACTTCACGTTACGAGAAGCTTCTATGCAAAGCCTTCTAATAACGAAATATCCAGATTTTGTTGTAATTACAACAAACCCATCAGCGACGGCAAAGATGGGATGCAGATTCAAACATAGGAAGAAACAAGAACTTTTACAAAGACAATCGACCGTCATTTAAATTCTAGCATTAACACAGCGGGCTTGAAATAAGCTGATCTCAAAACAGTTTTTATGTCATAAACCAGCACGATGTATGAGACTTTCACGAGGCAGAATCTTAAAAATCGAAAACACTTTCCGAATAAAATTGGACTCCTTTAAAGTCGAGCAAGTGGAGGCTGCGTTCACGGAATTAAATCCCAACTGAAAAGTCGTGCCTTTTTAAGAATAAACACAGCTTTTTTCCTCAACAATAATCAGCCTAAACTGAGCACTGACTTTTTGCATATAATACCGTTTATATCAACTGCACAAATTGAATGAGGGGCTTTAAGGCAACCTATTGTATAATACAGCTTGGAACTGGGCAGCAAAATCTAATGGTCATAAGTGACTGCAAGCAAGAATAGGTGAACTTCAAGGAATTACAGAAGGATACGACACGGCACCAAGTTTGGCACGCACAACGAAGGAGAAGGATAAAGTAGCAGACAGAAAGGCCTAAACGCTGGGGAAATGTGAAACACTAAACCCACCGGTAAACGGCAGAACAGGGGACCTAAACGAGACTTAACGTTTATCAGAGGAAAGCACATTCTACATAGACTACGTCTAATAAGTACTTGGCACGAACGCACCATTTTCAGTACGAAGATAGACAGCTGATACTGCAGTCAATGTGGAGGTGAGATGCGGCAACTATAAAGAATAAGAAGTCTTACACCAAAGCTCAGGTGAAAAGAACGCCTTGCTCAGCGCTTCACGGAAACCGTAGACGACCGACTTAACAGCACTCACCGTTCCGTTTTATACGCAGAAAGATCACCTGAATGC
Source organism: Lordiphosa stackelbergi (assembly GCA_018904235.1). Taxonomy (NCBI): domain Eukaryota; kingdom Metazoa; phylum Arthropoda; class Insecta; order Diptera; family Drosophilidae; genus Lordiphosa; species Lordiphosa stackelbergi. The sequence goes on from JAEIFU010002856.1 coordinate 30,138, forward strand.
ATATACCAAGCAGCGCAACGTATGCAATAGCCCAAGCATCATCCTCCAGAGAGCCAGCTGATAGAGACGCAAAATTTAGACTGGCTTGGCCTCCCAGAGCCCAGGAAATCTTTATCGGCACAGAATACGATTATCAATTCCATTAGTACAAAAATATACAAAGAGTGAGATCAGTTGTACCGCGTTTGAATAGAAATTGCAAACGGGATAGCAAATTCTTCTGGCAGCTCGCAAGGAAGTTAAACGGAGGCGCTTCACGCAAACCAATTCAATTATGCAGACCAATTCAGCGCCTATTTTAAGTCCCTACGCTTGTTCAACTAGTCCCACAATTGAATCTAATGTGCGAGATTATCACAGACGAATTTTGATGCACCCATTACGTCGTCGTAGGGGAACCTAGCAATACGAAAAGCCAAATTCAACAAAGCCCTGGATCGATCGCATTCCAACGGAATTTTATAAGCATGTCTCACCTAATTGCATTGACCAGAAATTCCAGCAGAAATTTATCCCCGTTTAAGGAGAGCGTAATATTTCCCTATTTAAAAGGTAACCCTGGAGAACCGGAAAACTATAGAGGTATCTCCGCCAAAACACCATAGGCGAAATCTTCAATGTCCATTTTAAATAAGCGGCTTACGATTGGGTGTCCTCAAATCAAACGTTTCGGAGCGGATACCAACAGCGACTTGGTGTCCCAATAGGAAGCTATTCCTAGCGAAAAACGAAAAAACTATATAAGTTTGTGGACGAGCGCCTCGACAAAATAAACAGAAAAAAAGTTGTACAAACTTCAAAGTCTAAACGTTTCAGTCAAAAACCTTTACCAAGATAACATGGCTGCAATTTGGGATGGAAATCAGCTTATCAGAACGTTTCGAGAATAACACTGGCGTTAAACACCATGCCAGTAACGATTCAATCTACTCCTAACTACTACCCTTATAATAAAAGAAATTTAAATTTTAAAATTTAGAACGATTCAAGGGGAAGGGGCGCTAAGTCGACTTCCGCCCCGGGCAGGCTAACCACAGCTACGCCACTGTGGTGAGACTATAGTTTGGTCAATTTTGAGTTGTTTTTGATTGCAAATTAACATTGAATCCAGATAGAACCCTAGGTTACAGAAAAAATCAGAATTAGCTGATGCCAAATTTGAGCCGAAGTCGTACATTTATGGATCGGCTAAACTAGCCAGCATCCAGTGTAATATCACAAACATATATATGGATAGAGGGGGAGGAGGTAAAGATTTTGGTTGCTTCACTCACTCTTGCTCGTTCACTGCTCTTTTCTTAGTGTGGCGTAATGTATGCATGTAAAATGTTCATTGTGCGTACATAAAATTATCATCAGAGCCGGCCATGCATAACTCAGTTTTAGAGAGAGAAGGGCATATTTTTGGTTTCTCTCCATTTGGCTTGCACAGGTCTAGACCAGAGCCAGCCAGCCATAGCTACCAGGGGCCGAAGTCACTCATGTTTTTATGTAAACACGAGCCGAACTTATGGTTGTATAGATTATACTGAATTGCATGAAAGTTGTAGGCTGTAGTCTCTCTTGCTAACTAACACAAGCACACCTTCTCTGTCCTCTACATTATCCCCGGCACTGATTTACGTTTATCGAAATTTCTACTGGTAAGTTAAAACGAAATTAACCCGTAAATTTGTTATATATATAATCCGGGATATTATAACTGTTCAGAAATTACATGATCCGCTTTTTGAAATTAAAAAATTTATCTCTGTTACTTGAACCGTAATTCTTCCTCCCCTCTTATGCCCACAAGCGGTGCAGGAAAATAACCCGCCGGCGTTTCTTAATATTTGTCTTTGTTCGAAATAATTTTTTTGTTTTACAAAAAGTGTCAATTATTTCAAATCTGCGACTGTATCGCCTAGTTCCAACAAATCTGAACCCTTAAAACACGTGCTTTTACTTATACTTATACGGAAATTTCTCCTTTACCACCTTCTCAGGTTCCGAAAAGCCAAATTTCTGCTCTTGGATCAAGAATAACCTGCTGGCTTTCTGTTTCCCTAGGAATCTCTGCCAGAATCACGTTTATCTACTAAACAACAAATGGACAAGTGCAATATATTTGTTCTCATACACACTTAAAGCAATACAAAAGAAGGAAAAAAAAAGGAACCAACTAAATCGAGCATTAGAATTAAGCCAGCTCTTCCACTCTTCACTTCATCAGTGAATTGACCACCGCATTCACATTGATGGCCTTCAAGTCTGCATAGGTCTGACCCGTGCCCACAAACACTATGGGCTGGCCGGTAATATAGGTCATGGAGATGGCAGCACCCACTTTGTCATCAATCGTATCGAATTTGGTCAGGACAATGCCATCAATTATGTGCGGATTCTCATTCGACGAATAATCGGCCAGGGATTGATTGAATTTCACCAGCTGATCGACTGCTTCGTTGCCCACCAGAGCCTCGCCCACAAATAAAACCAAGTCCGGATCATTGACTTTGATCAGCTTGGAGAGGGAACGCATTAGGGGCTCATTGTCCTGCATACGACCAGCGGTGTCCACTAAAACCACATCCACTTTCGTGTCATGGGCAAATTTGATGGCCTCCATGGCTATGCCGGCTGCATCTTTGCCATAGCCCTTCTCATACAGCTGGACCATGGCGCGATTGTTGTGATTGGCGGCCGGATGCAAGGCATTCAGATGGCGTGTGTGTGTGCGTAGTTGTTCCACGGCACCTGCTCGGAATGTGTCGCAGGCGGCAATCAAAACATTGAAATCATTCTCAATCAGCCAGAAGCAAATCTTGGCCAAATTGGTGGACTTGCCGACGCCATTGACGCCACAGAAAATGATGGTGTAGGGTTTGCCATTGCGCTTCGATTCCAAGGCATCGCGTATGATGTCAATGCGTCGCTTGGGTGACAAAATTCTGACCAGGGACTGTGTGAGAGCCTCCTTGACCAAACTGGCGATGCTATCAAAGGTGCCCATTTGCTTGCCCTCCAGGCTACTGGCCACCGAATCACACAGTTTGGCTGCAATCTCGGAAGCCACATTCTTGGATATCAAATGGTCGCGCATCTTCTCCAGGGCCGGCTGCAGATCCACCAGGGACATGGTCTTGGCCCCCACAATGCCTTTGAAGTAGGAAAGCAGACCGCCGCCGCTGCCGCCAGTGCGTTTGCTGCTGGTCTTGGTCGTTAAGCTGGTTTGCTCTTCCTCGCTAGAATCATCAGCCGTATTCTCATCGTCTTCGGGTTCGCTGTCCACATCCAAATTTCGTATGCCACCCTGCATGGTGCCCACCAAGTCACTGTTAATGCTTTGGTATTGCACATCCTCTGGCGTATCCTTAGAGCGATCCAACAGTACAGCATCCTTGGAATTGCCACCCAAATCCCAGACTCGTGGCTTCTTGCCCGCCTTTTCTGACTTGCTCTCATTGGGCGACGCTCCCGCTGCAGCAGCTACTGCAGCCTTTTTGGTGGGCGTAAGTTTCTCTCTTAGCTTGCGACGATTCTCCTGTATAATATCCTCCTTGGAGCGTGGCGGTGAAGCGGGCTGTGATTTGGTGGCCGGTGGACTTTCCTGTATGTTCACACGCTTCTCCACAGCCGGCTTTTTGTCCGTATCATTACTCTGGATCATGGAGGCCACAGTTTTCTTGGATTTCTGCGACTCATTGTACGAACGCATAGTCTTAGGTGCCTTGACCTGTTTGGCCGATGCCTCCTCGGCAGCACTAAGCACACTGCGGAACTCCTGCTCAAAGTCATAGTCATTGGCCACACGTTCCGCTGCACTTAGATGACCGAATTTCTCCTTAAACGCCAGCTGCATCTCACCCAAAAAGCCATCCAAATAATTCAATTTGATGACTTTCTGAAAGACGGCCGCATAGACCACATCCAGCTCATTGTCTAAACGAAATTGTACGGCCAGATGGTCCTGCTCAAAGCAATTGGACTCGGTATTACGTTCCTATAGAGAGATAATCATTTGCATAAACAACAACAATAACGAAACTTGTCCGAGGCTCACCTCCAAAATGACGCCACGTATCAGGCTGTTGATGCACGAGGCGAAACTCTGGCCAGAGGTATTCGAGTTCCAAAGTACAATGCCGCCTTTGGTGAATATCACCACAAAGTCCAACATGTTAATAACAAATCCAAATCCTGCTAAACACGAAACAAATGGACAAAGTAGTATTAAATCGGAGCATTCCACGTCACTTGCGCTCGAACTTATAAAAAACAGAAGGTGGCAACGCCAAGCACACATTTGTTTACATTTTCATTCGGTGCTGGCTGGGTTAGCCAGTAAAGGGCTAGAAAAAAGGCTATATTATCAGGGAAATATTTGTCAATGGAAAGCAATTAAATAGAAAAAAGCAAAGATATGGGCAAAAGGCAATTAAAATTATTTTGTCGTTGAGGTCAAAAATGTATTATAATATACAAGAAAGAAATGTTTTGACACAGGAAAAAATATACATTTTTGCACTTTTATTGCAAAAAAAACAGACTTTCTATAAATGGTAAAATTTTGTTCTTATTTTATTCTGATTCTGTATCGTCCCTAGAACTAGTCTGCAAAAAAAGTAGCCCAATCCATCTATTTTTAGCATTTTAAAAAATATAAAATAAATAAAAACGCAATTTTAAAGTGTCAAGAAAGTGTTTTTCCAAAAGTCAAAACACTTATTTCCTCAGTACAGGAGCTCAAATGAAAATAAAAATTAATGTTTCTAGACAATTTTGACATGCTGAACACGAATCTGGTTATATAAACTCCATATCGTCCATGGGTTAGCTGCAAACTTAAATTAAAATGCAGAAAATGTCTCATTTTACCCCTTTTGGTACATTCGAATCTTGTAGAAATCGGATTATTTTGAAAATTATTTATTCTTGATAATGTAGCATCAAACCTAGAGTACAAAAGGAATAAACAACATCTGTTTCATCGGCCACAATATAGGGAATTTTTCGATTTAACAATACTGTAGTTGTAAGGCTTGGCTAAACCGAGAAAAAGGCGGGACACGCCCTTAAATTTGAAAAAATATATTTAGTGTCATATGAATTTTGGATTATAAGGCGTTTTTCTTAAAAATACAACCGATTCTGTTGAATTCTCTCACCCAATTATAAAATTTCATACAAATCAGCCATTTTTGCGGATTGATCATGAACTTAAAGATAATGAAATGATTAAAATATTTATTATATTGTATACATATTGGAACGAACTAATGAATGTTAAGATCAAAAATTTCAAAATGAGCTGATTTCTACCAGATTCGAATGTACTAAAAAGGGGTAAAATTAGCCATTTTCTGCATTTTAATTTAAGTTTGCAGCTAATCCATGGAAGATATAAAGTTTATATAACCAGAATCGAGTTCAGCGTGTCAAACTTGTCTAAAATCATTAATTTTTACTTCCATTTAAGCTCCTGTACTGAAGATATAACTGCTTTGACTTTTGTCAAAACACTTTATTGACACTTTAAAATTTAGTTTTTTTTTTGTTTTCTATTTTTTTAAATGTTAAAACTAGATGGATTTGGATATTTTTTTTTGCATACTATTTCTAGGGACGATACAGAATCAGAATAAAATAAGAACAACATTCGACAATATATAGAAAGCCTCTTCTTTTGCAGTAAAAGTGCAAAGTGTGAATTTGTTTCCTGTGTCAAAACACTTTATTGACATACTGTAACATGTTTTAAGAGTTAATGTGTTTAAAGCATTAGCCTCCACTTTTGGGCCAGGTTAAGAAAAAAGCTGAAGCTGTAGGGTAGCAAAGTCAAGATTATGAAATCAACCCAAACTCGGTTCAGTTCCGCTAAAAAAATGTTTTCCAAAAGTAGAGACTAACCTTAAAACAGAGAGAATAATAGACATCATAATTTAAACTTTCCGTTCGAATCATTGGTCAATTATAAAGAGTCCAAAAACTAAAAATCTCATCAGGTCATAATTGTATCAAACCAGTAGATTTAAGTAACAAATAATGGTTCTTTCAAATTAAAAAACCAAGCGCGCTTCAACTTAAAATAATATCATACAATTCTTTGACTTTCTCAAACGTTTTGACATAGTCTTTTTACTAGAAACTCATCTAGAATCGAAACATTTTGGCAGGTACGAAAAGTATTTTGGCGGATTTAAATTACATTGGCAAACGGCCACTCGATGCTCGCCACACGGTAGAGCTAGTGGTGGAAGTCTGTATGCTATTAAAAGTGATATATGCCTAAAGCTATGGTCCCACAGGCAAATAATTTGCCCAAATTTTCAAAAAAATTTCTTTAAATAGCCATGATTACAGATTTTGCACAACTTAAAACTAAAACTATGGTTCCATACGTAATCACTTTGATCAAAAATAGCCGAAAAGTTTCCTAAGTTGGCCTATTTAGTCAATTTTTCATCAAAATTTGGGCAAATTATTTGCCTGTGGGACCTTAGCTTAAATATTTCATCAAACTCGTTCACCAGCAGACTAAAATTTTTTTTTGATTGATGATTTTTGTTAGATTATTGGTGTATGCTGGTTAACACGCCCATTGAAATTTGCGTTTTAATAAGAAAAA
>JAEIFU010002857.1:0-36690 GCA_018904235.1 Lordiphosa stackelbergi
CTGGTGAATTTGAGGAGTAGTGAACATAGCTCGTAAATAACTCTCAACCAAATGTTCGGTTTGCTCTGCTCACGTCACTGACCGAAAAAACAAAAACAAAACGCGCTCGGGCTTCCCTTTACCGAATTGAAGCTGCAATTTCGCTCACTGCTCGGTAGGTGCTGGTTAACACACAGCACTGATCGGTCAGCAACCCCAGCTACTAGGCCCAAGGCAGTCAATCGCTCATCAAATGCGGTCTTCTCAAGCGAGCGCCAGAGATAAGCATAAACAGAGAGCGAGTAAGCGTGCACACATTCATATTGTTAGCCGAGCCTACCCAGCCAGCAATTTAGCAAACGTTATGCAAACCAAGCTTAAAAGTAAGATTGCTTTTGCACTTGCTAAAGTAAGCTATTTGCGAATGTCTTTTCGGCGACCGAAAGAAATTTCGTGCTCACTCTCTCTCTGGCTCTCTTCGCAAAACTTCTAGTCTTTTCGTGCTACGCAGCTGCAGCTGGCTTGACAGACAAAAAGGTAACCTTGCGCAAAGGCAAGAAAAAAGTGTATCTTATTCTCGTTGTCTTTCTTGAAGAGCAAACCAGTGAAAATTTTTTTTAAAAGTAAATGCGGGCTTAAATTTATATAATGTCAGCAGCAATAATATTAGGAAAAAATTAAGAAAGCAGATTATATACAATTGTCGACATCAAGTGCTAGAAAATTTACTGCGTACAAGTCATGCATTAGATTTAGATTAATTCTATTACAGAGACTTTCACTCACATATTAAGGAAGGAAGAGGACGTTGTATTTCACCTTAAAGCAGGGAAAACGATCATTTAATTTCGTTTTTAATTTTTGAATAATAATTTTGTAACCGTATTTTCAAAGCTTGTGGAAAGCTTATAAAAATGAGTTATAAAACATGTTTTTGCAAGCGATTTTTGTAAAGCTTATAAAGATGGGTGCGTTTCGATTATAAAACGCTTACATTGATGAGTTTTATAAATGTCACAGCAGCGATTTTATAAGCGTTTTGCTTATATTTGAACGCTTACAAAACGTGTATTTTTATATGAGATTGTTTGCTGGGTAAGCAGTCAGCGTACGCCTGACAGAAAAAACAAAAAATATGTGTTTCTCTCCTCTCACAACTAAAAGAGAGGCAGAGAGCGAAGCTAAAGGTTGCTTTAACGACCTCTATTCAATGTGATCGAGCAAGAGCGGTTGTTTTTCTGACATAGGCAAACGGGGGACCGATTTTTAGGTTTGTGAACTCTGGAACTGAAGGGTAACTACACACATGCACAGTTTTATATTTGTGTGAGAATGCATAAAGAAAACCAAAAAACGAACAAGCATACGAACGCAGTTCGAATTTTCGACAAACGAAGTTTCGAAGACTTGACAAACTCCGTAGCATGTATGACAACTCGGTATACAAAGTGTAGCGATAGTGTTTTATACTTGTGGGCTGTTGTAATGCATGCTGTGGGCTCGCCTCATTTAGCAGTGCGCCGCTGGGATTGAACTGTTGTAGACCTTGATGCGTTGTGAGTCTTTCCACGACTTTTCAAACAATTCGTAACAAAAATAAAATGACAGAATGACAAGAGCCACGTGTGATATCTGAAAAAAGAATATTTGAAAAAAACCTTTTAATGAAATGAGTATTTCGATGCGTTGAAAACTTCTGGAAAATTTCAATACTTTGCAAGGGTATAAAAACTAAAATTAAAAATTGATTCATTTGACGGCTATTTGAAATGTTTTTGTCCTCCAAAGTAGGGTCTACCAAAAAAAGTGAAAGGCTAGCTAAACTAAAATGATTGTATCTCATAAACTATTTTGAGTTTAAAAAAAAAAACTGTTTCTTAAAAACCCCTAAAGGGAATTGATTTTAGAACATCATATTAAATTATATTTTATATATTACAGGACAATTTTACAAAAAAATCATAAAATACAGTCAAAAAAGTTTACTTCAACTGAAATTTTTTTTGAGTAGATCTGGAATGGTAATCTTAAAAATCGAAAAGTGCGATTTTTAGGTGAAAAAAATATAAATAATTTTTTTGATTTTTTTATATTTTTCCAAGGCGTTAAAAATTAAATTTCTTGCATTTACTGACTAAAAATATTTCAGTGCAAGGTCATTCGTTTTTTTTTTTTTGTAAACTAGTGTAATTAATATACATTACCTTATGACAAACCAACACCTTACACCAATCAATCTTTTCCTAGGAATGGATGTGGCAAACTTGACCCACTTCTCCACAACAGAAACTAAAATGAAAACTAAATGATCAAATCGATATTTTTATTTCTTAGGAACTGTTATTCGATAATCGATTTATTTTGAATTGTATGAGAAAAAAAACGACTTCTTTTTAAAAGTACCTTAAAAGAAAGATTGAGAAGTTAACTCTTACGGGACCAATTCAATTAAATGAAAAATATTGCTTTGATTTGATTAAACTAAAGGATTGTTTCAGAATAGTTCAGATCAGAGGTGCCCAGAATGAGCTTACGGCCGCGTGGAATGAAATACAAATGTACAAAATATATTTTAAGCAAGAACAATTACAAGAAATTTGTGTGAATAGCGAAAAGCATTCGGACCACTGCGAGCGAGGCGAGCGCTGACTACGCTAACTACTAGGAGAGAGAAAAGAGAGACATATATGATGTTGTTGTTGCAGGTCTGCATTCGCCAACAACAAAACTTTAGCTAGGAAAGAAAGAGACGAGAGAACGTAAATGAATTTTTGTTGCTTTATGTAGGCTTATGGCGCGCCAGCTATTCCTTTGCTTCAAACAATAACAAATGCGTGGCTTGCGGAATGGGCATGGGCACCCCAGGTTCACTTTGTTACCGAATATGATTAAGTTGTTAAGCTTTAAGGAGCGACCAAGAACAGCTTTTATTGGATTAAGATGACCCTGAAATTGAATATCTTTTCAAAATTCTCGAGCTTGCACAAAGTGGTATTTTTATGCCACCAGTCACCCTCAGACACAACGAAAAAAGGAAAGGAAATGACATTTCACCTCTGTCTTTTCTGAATCAACGACAGTTTTTGTTCGCTCCCTTTAAACTTTTGATTTCATGGTACCTTTTGCTGGGCAGAATCTATCGAAAGTGTCTTTTGCTTATGTATGTGTGTTGCCTCCTTTTCTGAAAGAAACAGCTTTGCCAGCTTTGGCTGTTTCTCTCAGCGAGAACTATGAAACAGAAAACACGAGAAAAACAAAATCAAGTGTTCTGTTGTGAGAGAGTGAGCGAGTGAACAGACAGCTAAAATTTTAAAACGCGTTCAAATAAAATTGTCTCCCATAAATAGTTTTCAAACATTTGTTTATTGTTTATAAACATTCCTCATTTCACATAGTATTGTATGTGTCTGTGTCTGTGTGTGTTTGTGTGTGTGTTACATTAACTACAGATGTTGCTGCTGTTGTTCCGGGGAGCTGCTCTCATCCAGTGGAGAAGGTACAAAGCACCTTACGTATATCGCTCCCTTATGTCTTGTGGTGTGTTAAATTCTTCTTTTGTTTTTGCATTTGGAAATAAAATAATATACTTATTTGGTTGCAATACAGTTGCAAGTTTAGTATGTATATATATATATATATATGCCGTTTTATAATTTTCGTTTTCATCGATTTCTGATTTCTGATAATAGCATTTAAAACATATATTACTATTATTCATATAGGGGGATTTTCATTTCCATTTTAGTTTGATTTATTTGTTTTTTTTTAAATATATAATTTATTTAAAATTCAAAAACAGCTATAAACAGTTTATCATAAACAACAAAACTCTGGAAAGAGTTGGTAAATCATGCATGTGTGTGAGTGTGTGTGGTCAACTGAAATGGAAGTATGTATAGTTATTTATATGTATGTCATATTCATACTATGCGGTGCTGTTTTTTTTTTTTTGTTGATGATTATGTATAAATGTTTACGGTTTATGGTTATTCGTTTTGCCTAGCCGGGTATATAAAAGGATGTATGGTATTTATGTATATGCATATGCCATATAATGCGCACGCTATTTCAACATCAAACATTGCCCTATAATTTTGTTTTGTTTTTGTTTTTTGCATATTTTTTTATATCTGATATTTTGTCTTTATTCATATATTTCCATTATTTGCCTAACACACACTTCATGCGTTGTGATTTGATGTGATTTGATGATGAAGAAACTCACTCCTTCAATTATTTTGGTTGATCAGTCGGCAAAGAAAGTGTTTTGACTTTGAAGAAAATATAGTCTTAAACGAACTATAGGTATTACATTAGTTTTATGACGATGGACAGGGATACCCTTGCAAATTGGTATAAATGGACTGACTGGAATAGAATTAGATGATGTCAATTGAATCTTGTCGATTTGGAGAAATGCAAAACATCATTATATCACTTAGATCGGTTGGTTGCATATTTAAGTCAGGAGGATGCGAAGAAGAAAGTAGCTTCATGCCATAGACCCAGATATGGAACCCAAAAGCGATCAACATTGTTGATGATGTTTTCTTTCAATGACCATGTGGACAAACACAAATGCTTAATTTTTTGATTTGACGGTAAGAAGAAACATAAAGAGGGGGCCATGCATTGTTGGAAATTTTTTTTGAATACAACTTTAAAATCTATACTAACTAGTAATAGTTGTTGATTCCTTGTTTCAAGTTAAGTGTTTTTTTTTATTTGAAACCAGTTCTATAGACTTGGAACATCGGATATTTGAGTTCCAGCGTGTCGTACATTCGTTTTTTAAAGAAGTTTGTAACTGGTGGTGGAAAATTCACTCCCAAAAAATTTCTGTATACATAATTTTCTGCCCAAAAATCTCTTCCACTATGCACAACAGCAGATATTTCATTCTTAGTCTACTTCTTTCATTTGCTATCCTCTGACTTGCACTTTGTGGCATTGGAAAGCAGGTCCTTAACGTCAACATAATCTACATACTTTGATCCAATTTTTATGAGAAACTTAGAGAGCTCAAGTCAAATTCGACGATGGTTCACGATGGATGGTGGAGGTTCAGAACTTCTAGATATAGATCTTTTGGACCTAATGGGGGCCGTACGTAGTCAGGTAAAGCTGCTGATCGGTTCAACTTGGCGAACCCAGAGTGGACTCACACCTCCTCGTAGTGAGCGGTAACAGAGCGATGCATTCGCAACGCTGCTGGCTAACGTACGCGGCGACCTGCCCTTCCCTACAGGTTACAATATATAGGGTTAGTGCGTCAGTTTTGATACCCACCAATGAAAACTGAAGAATTCGACGATTGTTTTGGATAGTATTTCATAATTTGTTTACAATTAACAATTTCAAAGATAATAAGTTCCTTATAACGTCCTATCTTACTTGAGTCAAACAGATAGAATGACAAAAAAATTCTCAGCCGCGTTGGAAATCTAACCCCGCTCAAAGCGTTATTGTAGTTTGTTTATTGGTGGATTAAATCCATTAACCAAATTTATTATTTTATAGGTTAAGGCTACCCAATTTTTTATTTTTTATTTTTAAATAATTTGCGCAAATATTTTATTTTCTTTTTTTTACACCTAAAATTTGCCAGTTTCCATCAAATATTTGCCAAGTAGTTTGCTACCTATGTTTGTGCACCAAAATTTGAATTTTTTTTTGCTTTTTTTTTTTTTTTTTTTGGGTTTTCCGAGTTTTGCTCTTGCAAGCAAATTGTAAGAGCAAACACGGCAAAGATTTAAAAAAAATATTATTTTTTGGCCTATGCAATACCAAAATTAAAGCTGTACATAGTTGCAAGAAAAAATTAGCAAGGTTTAATTTTAGTGGCACAGTTTGCGAGCCAGCAGACGGCACTTGGCTGACGATTTATCAAATCGCGAAATAGTATCAAAGAGGATAAAAAATATGAAAAATCAAAACAACTTTAAGCCCAACCAAATAAAAATCATGCCAGCATTAACGCATAAGCGCAATTGGCAGCTGAAGGATCTTAAGAAACTGCTTTTCAAGGGCACAAATGACCACACATAACCACATTACCATAATTTTGACAATACCGTGCGATAAATACCATGGATGAACAATGTTAAAGAATATAGTCAAGATCATAAAGAATGTTTCAAAACACTTTCCGTGACTGACAAATCATCAAATCGCGGAAAAGACCGTTGCGGTTCAAAAATATAATAATGTCAAACAAAGTAAAAAATCATGTCAGGATTAATGCATGCAATTAAATTTGCAGCTGAAGGATCTGCATGGTAATAACCGCTAAGTGCTTAAGAAACTGTTTTCAAAGGCCACAAAAGACTTCACATAACTACAGTACCATGATTATGAGAACACTGAATGACTGATTATGACAACACTAAGCCACGATAAATACCATGGATGACCAATAGTGAATAACTTATTTAAGATATATCAATCCAAACAAGTGAGAAAGTCGGTCAAGCCCGACTATATACTCTGTACCTAGAGTAGGAGCTGAATGCAGTGCTGCTGCTGCGCTCATCTCTAAGTTTCTATTTCTCTCTCTCGCTCTTGCTCTGCCTGCAAGTATAAGAAGCATTTGTCCCATCTCTGAGATCTGTTTGTTCATACGGACGGACGGACAGACAGACGGACATGGCTATATCGAGATATCGAGTTAATAAATAAAAATAAATGCGTTCGATACGTGCAACGATTACGATAACGCCACACGCATAATTTTCCCTTGCCAAAAACACTAAACGACACGACCACATTTCCCATCTATAACTAATTATGACAAAATTTTCACGTTCTTTAAACTGGAAAAAATAGACGCATACCAATCGCACCACAAGCAAGATTGGAGCCTCAAATCGCAACTCATTTGAGAGCTTTACGCAGCAACCTTCGTTTTCGCGGCGTGAAAGCCATGGCCTAACCCACACACTGCGGCGATCTTGTTTCTTCTTCGCTTCTTCTTGCTCAAGTACCCATAAATATGCAGCTCCGCAGCATAAAATCATTAGGCAGTTATTTTTGTTACTGTTCATGCCTATGCCTTTTCTGTTGTGTTATTTAAAAACGAGAAAGGCAAAGCTAACTTCGTCTGTACCGAAGTTTTGATACACTTGAAATAGCTTGTCTCAACGGTTAGCGACTTCGACCAAACTTCGCAGATCAGCTTAAAAACATTACATATTACCCATGACCGTGTTTGAGAGCAGTAATATTGAGAACAAAACAGTTTTTCTCACTAAAAACCATTTTCCGAACGAACATTTGTATGGCAGCTACAAGAAGTAGTCATCCGATCCGGTCGGTTCCGACATATTAGCAGCGTGCAGTAAAAAGAAGACTCTGTTCAGCTCGATAGCTCCAAAACTGAGGGACTAGTTCGCGTAGAAACAGACAGACGGACAGACGGACACGGCGGCGGACGGACAGACGGACAGACGGACGGACAAAGCTTAATCGACTCAGCTCGTCATGCTGATCAAGAATATATATACTTTATGTGGTCGGAGATGATTCCTTCTATGCGTTGCAAACTTCTGGGCAAAATTATAATACACTTTTCAAGTGTATAAAAATTATATTGTTTGCTCAAACAAATCAGCCTACTTGATTTATAAATTTAGTAGATTGGGCAAAGAAATGTATAATAAAATTTGCCCCCCACTGTGTGAACACTAACGCAAATCATTTGCGGAGGGGAAATATTTGCGCAAATTTTTCAAGAGCAAATATTTGCTCATGTGGGAACACCAAATTTGTTTTACGCAAACATTTTAGTAAGGTTCGAACCTGAGCCATAGCAGCGCAGCTAGCAGCGAAGAGGCACCGAGCAAACCTATAATCTAGATTTCCCTCATCTGTGACTTTGTTTGCACAATGTGTTCAAATTTTGTTTGCCTGTGGGACCTTAGCTTAAGAATCAAGAAAAAATGACTTTTGCAGTTCTCTGATGACGACACAGATGAGAGAAGTATAGATAGCAGATTAGCTCAGTCCCTCTTTGCTGTCAGCTGCGCTGCTATGGCGCTCAGGCGCTGATGGGTTGGAGTGAGACAGGGTTCAGACGGTTCGAGTTGCAGTCTGAAACTAAACTTGGTTCGACTGAGCAAACGTGCAGTCTAGATATTAGATGGTCGTTGATGCCGATATGTCTCAAAATCTTAACAAAGCCAATAACGATAACCGAGAGTTAAAAATCCTACTGGACACAATAAAAATATCTGTCTAGAAAGCCACTGCAAAAGAAGAATAAATGGTACGACTGGAAATGCAACAAGGCCAAGAAAGCATCATTCGAAGCACTACGAGAACACTAGAAACACGATCGGAGCATAATAGACAAAAAATATGTTCAAGCAAACAAAAACTGAAAACAGATATGTGCGGTGGCCAAATCAAGATACTATGGCCAACATGAGCGAAAAATAAGATTCCAAGGACTGTTGGAATCTTGTAAAGGAACTGCGAGATCAATCTACATATTTTGAAATTCTCTTGAATCCAGTACAATTTGCTTCTGATGCTCAAGATCTAGATAACCCAATAACAGTATCAAAAAAAGTGGCGATGCTTGAAAAATTGAAGGAATTGCTTACGAACATTTTCGGCATGCCCGCACAGATTTTCGACGAGAACTAGCTGCGTATTAAAGTTATTGGCATAAGGAATTCCAAACTAGCATCCTATTCCCCATCTTTAAACAAGAAAACCCAAGTTTGCCGGAGAACTTTAAAGGCGTATCCTTTATGAATCCTTCTTAACCTTTCCAAAAATAATTATCCCCACTTTCCATATCTTTTGCAAGGGTATTTCGTTAATTAAGTTTCTTTCCTCTTTTGAGTTGTTGGCTAAATGCATTTTGTATGCCTGATTTATTAAATATATAAATTATTATTATTTCATACACAAATATCTAAAAAATAATAAAAATATGGACAGCTACAATTTGGTATTTTTATTTAGTATTTTTTTTGTTTTTGTTTTTAGTATTTTTGTTATCTATTTTTCAACTACTGATTTGTGCTTTCTGTGATGGCTTCAGCTTGACTTACGCGTCTGTTTGCTTGCTGGGAGGGGGGAAAGGGTTAAATTAAACAAATTGTTGTTTGGTCAGTTAGTGTGTGTGTGTGTGTGTGTGTGTATAGGTATGGGTATGTACATGTCTGTGGTCAGGCTGTGGAAATTATTTAAAAAACCAAACTAAAGAAAACGCAACTTAAATCGTTTGTTTTGTTTAATATTTTTATATATATATATATAGTATGTATATATAATTTGTTTTTATTCATGTTTTTGTTTGTTTGTCAGTGTTTTTTTTTTTAAATTTAAATCAATAATCAACATCATTTTATATAATTTTTCCATATAATTTGTTGCAATATTTAAGTAATATACTTAGTTTGTTCTTGTTCTTGTTGTTCTTGTTGTTGTTGCCGTTGTTTGTGGTTAGGTATTTGTTTAAAAATACATTTAAGTATTTTAAGTTAATTTACAGTAAATTTACTTTGGGGGGGAGAAAAGCAAAATTTTTTTTGAACAATTTTATTTTCTTTGTTTGCAATTTTTTGTGTTTGAATTCTGGAATTTAGATGATTTATTTTACATAAATATTTTGAATTACTTTTAAATTGGTGAACATAACTACAACTGTGTAGGTGTGTGTACAATGGGGATACACAGATCCCTAACTACTTCCTTTTTAGTTTAATATTAGTTTTTTATTACCATTTACAGGACAAAAAACATCTAATGGAAAAAAATTAAATAATTATGGCTCTGCTTGGTTGTCAAAAAAGAGTTTTTGTTTTTTTTTTTGAGAGAGTGTCCAATTTGTTGTCTTTAGTTATATGTATATATATAAATTTATATTGTTTAGATGTCGCGTATATATATATACTTGGAATATAATATAAATAGTAATAACTATTATTGTTCTTAATATTTTTTTTAATTTTTAAATTTTTATTAAACATTTTTGCCATAATTATTTAGTTATAGTAATGTATATTCTCATTATGATCTAAATATATGCTGACTAAATCAGTAAAAGAACTGAAGATGTGTATTGTACTAGAAACCTGAAGATTTTTGAGGGAGAAAAAAACAAAGAAATTGTTTAACAGCTCTGTGGGATAATAATAACTGTGTAATAAAAAAGGGAAATTGATGCCTGTCTTAGCAATCTTTGATATTATAACTCACCAGTAAGTCTAGATCAGAGCTTGAAAACCAATACCAAATGCACAAAATATATCTCAAGCAAAAACAACCACAAGAAATAGAAAGAGAAACTCTATGTAGCGAAATGCGTTCGGCGCTGAATACGCTAAGCTACTTTGTTGTTGCGTTCAGGTTAGCCAAAGACATAGTAGAAAGAGAAGAGAGTCACATATGATGTGGTTTTTGCAGGACTGCGCTCGCCAACAACAAATCTTTATTTCGGAAAGAAAGAGAGGAGAGCACGCATATGATTTGCTTGTTGCTTTAAGTAGGTTTATGACGCGCGTGGGCCGTATACGCTTTAGCTGTTACATTGCGTCAAACACTAGAGAATGCGAGGCTTGCGGAATGGGCTTGGGCACACCTGGTCCAGATCTTTCAGTTCTTGCAGGAATTTGTATTAAAAAGCCATTTGCTTTAAAAAAGAAACTTTTCAAACTCAATTTTAAAAACTGACGAATTAACAAAATTCTTATTGAAAGTTCAACTCAAACTGATGAAATTAAAGGTAAAAATTTTCGAGCATTTGAAAACCAAACAAACAGAGGTGATCTACATTGAGCTCAACAACAAACTCAACAGAATCATGATCTTACTTAAATTTCCAGATCGATGGCCGTATGCACCAGCACAAATCGATGACGAAAAATTCGATGGATCTAGTTCAATTGTTGAGGTGAACGAATGAAGTGAACTATGTTGTTTTGTCATTTGTTAAAATCAAAACGATAGCGTTAACGCATACCATTTTTATCTTCAAATTTCATCAAACGTTAAACAAAATCCAATTACCTTTTTTTTATGGATGACGTTTGATGTATGCTGGTGAACAGGGCCAATTTTACATAAGTTCTATCACAGTTATGTCTTTCAAGGCCCTGAACAAGCTTAAGAATTTATTAAAAACTTCAACAAAATTCGTTGAAATCAAAATTCAATTTATTTGAAATTTTGAGAAAATTCTAAAGTTTTTAAAAGTTACCAGAATTTTTCAAAGTTTTAGTTTAAGAATTGAAGGTGAACCTCTAAAACGTCAGCTGGAAATGACACATTTTAAAGTTAAGCACGGTACGGAGTTCTGAAAAAAGCGCTCGCAAACGAAAAACTCCATATAAAAAAAACGCTGTAAAACCACACGCAAAAGGTTTGATGTCAAACGTTTTACGGTGTGTACGGAGAGAAACGAAAAGTTGACCCACACGAACATCGAACTCTGAACTTGTGGATGATAACTGAAAATGTTCGAGCCTTTTTTGGGCGCCCAAAGTAATTAAATTTATTTATTTTTTGTTATATATTTGAAAAGAGGAAAATATTTATTTCATTTCACAACAGTAATAAATTCATTTCGATTACCTACTAAAATGAAGTGTTATTTAGTTGAACTTCCCTAAGTAAATGTAAGTTACTCTTTGATGTCGCTACAAATCCAAAGTAAATACTGAATCGAAGCGTTATACGTGTCCGCAAATTATCCGTTTCATTGTAGTGCTCTCTTTGGCAAACCACATTTTTTGTTTTTGGTCAGACGTTAACGCCGACAAACAAAGCGGATGGTTTCCCAACTCGTGAACACGCAACGTATAACTGCCCATGTGAAAAACAATGATTTTCTAAATTTATCCCGCAAACACTAAGCGATTGGCCTTGCGACTTATCGTTTGAAGTCAAACGGAAGATCAGTCGGAATCATTGGTATTCGAGGAATACATACATTTTCACCTGCGTACTTTCCGTTAATAATGGTTGCCTCGATCAAATTCGGCATAAGTCTCTTTACCGTCGAGTACCGTTGCAAAGTCGCGGTGGATTCAAATTACGCAGTATCGCAATAACTGTACCAACTTTGAGTTGCAAGTTATGTGGTGGAAATCCTGGTATCTCCAGAGAGTTCAAAAACTCCGTTGGATAATTTACTACATCATCGGGATTTGTTATTGAATCAACGGATTTGTATGTCACCAAATCGCCAGCAATTTTTTGATTGAATGGTGAAATTCAGTGCGTGGACATCATTATTCTTTGCGGCAAGAATTGCTCGTTGACTTAACCAAGCATAATCTATAATTCTCACTAATATTTGGGAAAACATTTTCAATAAGAACTAATTGAGTGTCTACAAATCGGCAAAAGTCGTTGGTAAGAGTAATTAATCCAGATGTCGCATCAACTGGGACTTTTCCATTTCCAACATCTAACAATTGTATGGAAAATTGTGCAGCACTTTGATCATTTTGAAGTTGAACTCTCATATTAGCGGTTAGCGATAATGTTTTTACGTTATTCCATAAAGGTGATGCCTTCAGGCAAGCATTCAATTCATCTGCAGGCGTTCCACGGGGAACACTGGCAACGTCTGCCTTAAATCGCCTGCCAACAATATCATCAAGCCGCCAAAGATGTTGTTATTTCGCCGAAGATCCTTCAGTGTGGAGTTAAGTGCTTCAAGTGATTTCTTATTGTGCCATGGTGCACTCATCCCAAACAATGACCTTGCATTGCATTAACAATTTTCCCATTGCACTGGATCGGGAAATATTGCATGTTGGAGTATCAATTGTGTTTAAATTGAGTGGCAACTTAAGCGCAGAATGTCCAGACGACCGCCATCTAGAAGAGTCGCCGCAATTCCAGATGATGCTAACGCCAAAGCTATGTCACATCTTGATCGAATAGTGGCCAAAATCAATGAAATGACAAATGTTTTCCCTGTTCCTCCAGGTGCATCCAGGAAGAATAGACCACCAGTATTATTGTCCACCGCTTGCATTAATGTTTCGTATACTTGTTTTTGCTGTTCGTCCAGCAACGGAACATTATTTCTAACGAATTCCTGCAATGTATCAACATTGTATTGCAGCTCTCGATTTAATTCTTGGTTGAATGCATCGTGCATCGATTGATCTGGCGCAATCATTCCTACTTCAATCAGTAGCTTGTTTGCAATAGTCAAGCAGTGATCTCAATCAGAATCAATCCTTCATTGTAGATTTCATCGGTTATTTGGATGTCAGGATTATTCGTTTGAATGCGCAAGCGATGCCACCGTAGATTAGTGGGTTGTACAACCTATGTTGTAGCGATGGTGGCGCTTGTTGTAAAAAATATTCTTATTTCTCTGTTATATTTCTTCCTGTACTTTGCTTTCTATAAACACCGAGGGAGACCGTGACCTCTCCTACGAAAGCATAAACCGCGGTTATTGGGTTCTACGTTTTTGACGTCTAGCGGCAGGGAGGAAACCAGTTTTATTTTTAGATAAAAGACATCTAGATTGTTGTTTGCCCCCGCCCTCTTCCTTATTTTGCGTTAGGAGAGGGTGTTTGGTTTTGGCGATAAGTGCTGTTCCAACTGTTCAAAGAGGCAAATAAAACTGTTGGCTCTCATATGGAAGTTTGGAAAGTTTTGTCTCGAATTATTGTGGGGAAAGTACTTCCCGAAATGGGCATGATCCTGAGGACATCCGCCTCTGGCCGGACCCCGTCTGAAGCAGTAGCTAGGGTTGTTCGACGTGGGAGTTTTTTTATACTTGGGTGTGAGCAGGAGTTTTTAGTTGTTCCCATATAATAAGGGGTTGCACGCCCGACAGTTTGCTTTCCAAATGGGTATCTGGGTGTCTTCGGTCTTCTGGGGGCGCTAGTCGGGAGCCACCAGCTTAGCACTTTTCAGTGCTTACAGGATACCTTGAATATAGCGTATCTAGACATGGACATGGATCCACCGCTAGGTGGCTTGAGAAGCCAATGGAGCTCAATGGAGCGGCCCAGAGACATGCCAAGGTACCGCCGTCTTGTATTCGAAAGACTTCATTTGATTGGCGTACAGCCTAGAGGTAATGCTGCAGTGATGTTTTGTGCCATCCGGGACACACTGTAAAGAGTCATGCTCAGCCATCGACCTATCATCCCCAAGTATAACCTGGTAGCACCTACTCTGAGCAACATGCTTCCTCCAGAAAATATTATTTTTATTTTTTTTTTAATTTACTTAAATTCAAATAGTTAAAAGTGCGTAACAGCTGATTGATCAGAGTGACCTTCCACCTTTTAGGTGCATGGTCACACTGTTTTAGTTATGATCCACACAAACAAGAAATAAATAGCAAATTCCTGGCAGGAATTTTCCGCAGTGCTGGATACAGGCCTTTAACAAGAAGATTTTGTAGTTTCATTTTAAGAATTCACGGCAAACCTCAAAAACTGTTAATCGAAATGCAGCTAAAATTTGGACGTACAAATTGCTCAATTTATTACAATATTGAAAATTTTAGAAATTGTTCATATTATCAAAAAACTATATGAACTTTGATAACGTTTAAATTATTTTCAAAATTATCGAACAATTTTGGCATTATCTGTTTTCTTACATTTATGTAAAGATATGGTAAAAATTGCTCAATAATTTAAAATTTTTGAGTATTTCAAATTTTGTTTCAAGTAATTTTTAATAATATGTATAAATTGTTTGAACATTTTGAACAATTTCAGAAATATAGAAGATTCTTAATAGAAGATTTTAAAACATGGAAATGGAATGAGTTCGATAATTTGAAATTATCCATAATTATAATATGAAATTTATATAAAGTATTTAAAATATTAGAACATTTTTTAAAAATTTTGGAAATATCTGTGGCCAATACTGAAAATTCTTAAAATAGTATCAAAGTTTTTACTTGAAATTCATTCAATATTGAGCCAAAACGGAATATTCTAAAAATTGGAAAAATTTTATTTCAAAATTTGAAATTTTGGGAATTTAATTTAAATTTTTAGAATATTATTCGAAGTGAAGGCAAAATGGAAAATTTTAAAATATTGAAAAAAATGGTTCAAAATATGGAAAAGAGGTTAAAAAATATTTAAAATTATGGGAATTTAATTTGAAATATTTAGAATTTATTTTTAGAATAGTTATAGAAAATTGCTTAGAAATATCTGTAGTTCCAATTGAAAATTCCAAACATTTATAAAATGATGGTTACAAAATTTTGAAATCTGAAGTATTTTTTAAAAATATTTTTTAGATACCCTTAATATTTTATAAAATCAAAATTGTTTACAAATTTTAAACAATTTAAGAAATTTAAATTATGCGAAATTTAGGTAAAGTTCTAAGATATGAATTTTGTTTCTAAATTATCAAAAATCTGTATAAAATTTGATTGCCTTACAATTTTGGGAAAATTTGTAAACATTATGGTAAATATTTCCAAATAATTTGGATTATTTTAGGAAGAAGCAGTAACTCCAAATGTAGTCAAAATGAAAGATTCTAAAATAATTTTTTAATTATTTGAAATCTATATAGAAATCTATATAGAAAATTATTAGTTTAAACTTGTTTTGAAAATTTTTTAAATTTATATATTTTGAAAAAAATATTCTGAAATATTTCTTTGAAATGTTTTTAAAACCGAAGATACTAAAAGGTGGAACCTAATTTTTAAATTAGGGCTCTAGCCCCTATTGCTAAAGCTGTCTTTAAGCTTTTCATATATCTCTAAAGAGTCTCTGTGACAATAGTAGCAATATCTCTAAGGAGACTCTCTGACGATAGTGTAATAGCAAATCAAATATCTCAAAATATTAAGAAAATTTAGCCATCTTTGATGTAATTTGAGAGTTTCTCTCGCTTTGAAGTGTGTTACACCAACAAAGTCCAAGCGAATGGGCCCACTTCGCCTGCAAGGCAAACTCGCGGACGGCGCAACAGATGCAGTGTCAGCCATTAAATTTTGTGCCCACCGCTAATTTAATGTATCAAAAATGTATATAAAATTTGTTTACTTTTAAATTATTTGAAAGTTTTTAAACAACAACACAAATATGGAAACATTTTAAAGTGTGGGTAAAAAATTAATTCAACATTTTTGAAAGTATTTGAAAATTTTTAAAATTTCATAAAACATTTAATAAGAACTTGAAATTATTTCAATTATTTATGTAACAACGTTTATCTTTCTTTTATAAGTTTTTTGTGAAAAAATAAAATGCAGTCTCCTGACGTTACAAACGTCGAAAGGCGTAGGAGAAAAATGGAAATAAAATTAGAACAACCCACATCAGGTAACTCAATTAATTATTTTCTATTTATTTAACGTTTAGTGGAGTTCAAAGATTCAAATTCACTTTTAGAACTTCTGCTTAAATGTTTAAAATTTATTCAAATTACTAGAAAATCGAAAATTTCGTTACACAATCCCACAAAGCTGTTATATAGAACTCCCCTTTAGTTTTGAATTCGTCTAGTCTCTTTAATTAAGTGTGAACCAAAACTCAATTTCGAATGTTTTGACGATATTGTTTTAAGATTTTAACTGATGATATATTCCATTGAAATCACGCTTTAAAGTTTAACTTTTGTTATTTGCTTTTAGGGTTTTCCGTTTCCGTTCTTTTTTTTTTCTTGTTTGTTTTTCTTTCTACTTTGTGTATACATAACATTAGTCTATGTAAAGGTTATACATAATATTTATATATATATTTTGTTTAATATGTTCTGTATGCTGATTTTTTTTTTTTTTTGGTTTTTACTTACACAGATTTCATATAGTTTAGAGTTAGAATACAATACATAAATTAAAAATAAATAGTTTACATAACAGTTTTGTGTATTAATAATCAACAGTTCAAAAATTACAAAGCAAAACTGGCAAAATGAATGAAACTTAACATTTTAAAATTATAAACATTTAGTTTATCGTAAATAAGTTTATTCATATATTTTTTTTGAGTATATAGTTGTTGTTTTTTTGTTATGTTTTGTTTTTCTCGTAGATATTGTTCAATTCAATGACAACAACAAAGTTTATAGACTGGAAAATGAATAAATGTTTTTACTTTTTGTGTGTTAACCAATTGTTATAGAACTTAAGTTTCTAATTTATTTGTATGAAACTGTGTGTGTGTGTGTGTGTGTGTATTGGAATGAACAATTTTTGCTTTAGCTACGATATTTATTACTTGATTGTTGTTGTTGTTTGGGATGAGGATCAGTTGTTTCGATGAAGAGATAGAGCTGATGATGCATACGATTTCCATGTCTGACGGTATACTTTGTTGAGTGTTCTTTGGTTATAAATACGTTCCATACGATTGATAGATGTGCTGTAAGTCTGGGGAAATAAAATTGAAAGTTGTGAGAGGACAAATCATGATGTTTTATTAATCAAGTTCAATAAATCAAGTTCTGTATACTAAAAGTATACTAAATCTGCGATAGTTCGAATTTCTTTAGAGGCATAAGATCTTGAGGGTGAGGGTGACAAGTAAAAAGTCCAATTTCGGCTCAACCAAAACTGAAGTCGATAAAAACGCCATAAAAGTCAAGAATATCGATTAATGGACATCTACCACGCAGAAGAGAAAATTATTGAAGAAGGAATAAACTTTTAAAGTCTTTGGAATTGTTTGAAAATTACCACCAAGATGTAAATTTATCGATATTTTAGTGTTAAGGTATTTTCAAGACATCGCAGGATGGTCACACTGTAGCCCAACGCTGTAAATAGGATAGTAGAGGACAGACAGACAGAAAGAAATCCGTATTGACATTGTAAATCGAAAACCGTGTGTAAATCAAATCCCGAAAACCGGAAAAACTCTCTTTCACACTTTAAATGAAACAATTGAAATTGGCCAAACTGAGGAACTAAAGCAGTGGCTTCTAAAGCAGAAAAAATATCCCATTAATATCAATAATATTTGAAATATTTATTTTCTTAATATCCTTTGCACGTTATTCAGCTCCATTGGATAACGAATTAAGATAAATTTGATATCATTTTTTCCTGTCATATTCTTTCTACATAATAATGCTCTAAATGAGTTCAAAATAGTGTCAAATTAATCTTATTTTGGTTCAAGTATCAAATTTTGATATTGGCAATCGATAACCCGATAGCAATTGAAAAATAAACTCGGAAAAAAACCAATCCGATCGGGCTTGATATCAAGCAGTTCTAATATCAAAAGTACGGTAAGACGGAATATTCTTGGATTTAAGCCGAAAATACTGAAATTAAGCATGAATTTTCCAGATTGAAATTAGTGGTTTTAAATTAAGTCGGCTTGATATCAAGCAGAAATCTGCTTAGTTGTAAGAACCTCGGACCACCGAAGACTGAATACACGGATGACGGCTCCTTAACCTACTCGACTAAGCAATACGTGGTGTGGAAACCATGTCGCTCAGAGAGCCAACGGGGCCAAGGTCGAGTGAACTACACGTTCGCTTACAAAACGTGGATCAAGTCCCCGTAGGAGCATAGTTTTTCTTCTTATTTAATGTTTTTAATGTTTTCTTATTTGTATTTTCAGATGTTTTTAACATTGTCTATATTTTATAAATTCCTATTCCTCAATAACGCACGAAAGTTTAAAGTTGGGATCAATTGTCTTCTCGAATGCGAGCAGTTTTCTTCATCGTTCAAAATCAAGAAGAAAAACATCTAAATTGAAGCCGGTTTCAGTCTCGCCAATTCGTTCTAGACTTCTCTGCATGTATGTACTTTATTGCAGTGTTTAAATTGCTTCAGTCGTAGTAGCACAAGTCCCAAAACTGTTTACTTTTCACAGATTCGACTGATCAAAATGAACTCTTGCTTATGCTTCTGCATCAAGAAACAATTATTGGAAAAAAGCGAAGCAGCAGCAGAAGTTGTAGCGTCATGATTTCTGATTTTGATTTTGCTAGTGCTTTTGGTCAGCGGAATTCTCAAGAACAGCAATAGGCACCAAAATTTAACTCAACCCAATGACAACAATTTGTTTGTTCAGCGCGCTGTTGTTGCGAGCCTAGACGGGTATAAATGGTCGTTTTGTGCACACATATGTAAATAACAAATGTTACTCTTTACACAGCACGAATACCACGCCACAATGCCGCTGTGTTTGTTTCTGCGCTTTGCAATATGACGCCCAAAGCGAAACGAAGACAGCTGCAGAAGAGGCGTTTTTGCTTAGGTTCTCTTTAAATCCGTAAAGATCTGCATGTATGGGTTGCAGCATGAGACACACCATTACAGTGTGAGAAAACCATACCTGACCATATAATTTCATTAGTGTAACTGAAATACTTTCTGTAAGAGTTTAAAACTAAGTAAAAAGTTTTAAAATGTTATGTTTTAATTTTTAAGCTGGACAATTGAAATATCAAAGTGTTAAGACCTAGTATCAAATTGATACAAAAAATTGTTAAACTGATGCAATATAGTATCAATTTGTACAATTGAAAATTCTCGAAATAACATTTTAACACTTTTGAAAATATCATCCTGATATGAATATCCAAAATAAAATTAACAACCAAAATTGGGTGATTTTGATGATCACATTTTTGTTGTTGCACGAAATTCGTCAAGATGTTGGTCGAGTACAAAAAGCAATCTTTTTGGATGGATCTTGGATATTCAAACCGCTGGTTTGTTTAAACTTTTTGCGAAAACTTCAAAGGAAGCTAGCTCATTAAAGCTAACAGGGTGACGTTCGTTACAAATCCCGCACTTGACATTAAAAGCGACTCCGACAGAGATCGCTCGCAACAAATAGTGATACAGCCACTTGTCGACAAAGCATTCTTACATTTTACAAAATTTGTTGTTTGTTTACTAGTATACATTTCGTGAAAGGAGTAGATGAATCCTTGTTCAGTTAAATACATGAAATGGGACTTTTGAACGTGATCAACATAAATGAGCTGGAGAAACTACACAAGAAGATTGAACGTCTCAACAAAGAAAAGGTCGATCTCAATGAACTTTATTTCTACACCGCAAGTGGGCACTTATCGCTTGTCTCGGTGAGAATATAGTTAACTAACTACACACAGCCTAGGTCATACATATATCATTATAACTGATGGAAGGAATAACACCTTTAATAGAGCGAACACGGGGTCCAAGATTGACCTGACTTACATAAGCAGAAGTCTAGCTGCGTCTTCTAGCTGGAAAGCTATCATCACTGAAGTGAAACTAGCAAGCAAAGCCATCAGGACCCCCAAAAAGGTAACGTTAGACCAGGAGTCTTGCTCACTCTTCCTGGAGGAACTAAGGTACCATCTGACGGAGGTCATAATACGACCATGTGAAGTTTCAATGCAAAGAAGAAAGCCCGGGTATGGAAACAGTTGAGCAGCCAATTGGTGGTCCGAAGAAATCGCAAGTATTAGAAGAAACTGCGATCCAGAGTTACAAGTGCTACACAAAACTGCTCCGCCAACAGCTCAAAAAGGCCGCAGAGAATAGTTCGAATAGCAACTAATAGCAGAAATAGACGGAAACCCTTGGGGATCTGCCTATAAACTGGTCATACAGAAGATGAAGAAATGTTCCATGCCCACATGTCCCATACTAGTCCAAAGAATTGTTGAACAGCTATTCCCAGACCAAATGACGACTATTTTGCAGAGCGAACTCCACTCGCAAGACAACACCGTTTTGGCCATTACCGAAGAACAGCTCCTGGAGGTAGCAAAAACTATAAAAAACGAAAAGTCCCCGGGACCAGATGGCATCCCAAACAAGGTACTCAAAATGGCTATTCGGGAACATACCACGGTAGTGAGACAGGTTTATAGTAATTGCCTGTAAGAAGGAAAATTCCCGGATCAGTGGAAAAAATAGCGGCTGGTTCTCTTAACCAAGCCAGGAAAGAGGGCTGGCGACCCGACAGCATGCTGTATACGGCCGGGAAAGTACTGGAAAGGCTGATCGCTAATAGGCTCGAGGCGGCAATTGAAAGTAGTGGAGGACTGGCAGCCAGATAGTACGGATTTAGAAAGGCAAGATCAACTATTAGAGCCATTCAGCAGGTCGCATCAATTGCTGAGAAAGCCATTGAGGGAACGATATGGCATCGAGGGGCGAAAGAGTACTGCCTAGTGGTAACGATGTACGTACAAAACGCCTTCAATTCGGTAAAATGGCCGAACATCGTAGGAGCACTCCGCCGCTTCGACGTACCTAGCTATCTATTGGAAATAACTTAAAGTTACTTTTGTAACAGAGTTCTGGAGTATGATACAGAGTCCGGACCAAAGCAGAAGCAGATCACAGGAGGAGTCCCTCAAGGCTCTGTACTTGCAACTACTTCTAACATCCACGGACCCAAGCAGAGTACGAGAAGGCTTCTTGTTTGTGTGGTCACATCGATCCTTCTATATGCAGCACCAGTGTTGGCAGGTGCCATGAAAACACACTCCTTCATAGCAGAAGCAGAAACAGCTTATCGTCAATGCGCGCTGAGAGTGGCTTCTGCATACCGCACGGTATCCCACGAGGCAGCACTTGTGATCGCGGGCATGATCCCCATTGACCTTTTGGCGCAAGAGAGGAAAGTCTTCTCTGCGTCTGGAGAGAACCAAAATCGGGAGGCGCAAGGATCGGCGACAATCGAGCTTTGGCAGGAAAGGTGAAATGGAAGTACAAACGGACGCTGGACACGACGCCTTATTCCGAACATAGCCGTATGGCTAAACAGACGACATGGATAGTTGAATTTCTATCTGACGCAACTGCTGACAGGACATGGGTGCTTCAAATATTACCTGTGGAGGTTTAAGCACGAGGACGACCCAACCTGTAGGAGGACACCAGCCGCTTGTAACCTGGTGAGCATCCTGCTTAACTCGGAAAAGAATTGGTCTGCGGTAAGCAACATGGCCACAATAGTCTACCAAAAACTGCGTCGCGCCGATGATGAGCGCAATTCTATACATAGGAGAGAATCCTAGGTGAGCCCAAGGTTTACTAAACAAGGTAGGCTCACTCGCTCTCTTACAACTCCTTATATTTGTGTCAATGAGAGCGAGAGCGAGAGAGTAATATATTTCAATACAAAGCCTACTAAGCTACTAAGTAAAACACAAAAAATTCGTCCGCGGAGATGCTTCGCTTACAACAGTTGCTTACTCATGGAGCAATTAGAATTAGAGAGAACGTTTGCGCTGCCTCTCAATTTTGGTGGTGCTAAACGATTGTGCCCAAAAAGATACTTCAAAGTGCCAGTAGGAAATCACTGTGGTTAGAGGGAGACGACCATAACCCAAATGTATCCAGAGAGAGCGAACAGCTGACCAAAAAGTATCTAGAGAGCGTAAATGAGAGCGAACAGCTGACAATTTTCTGACAGAAGCGGTGTCGACTGAGCAACCTTTCTCTCTATTATTCTTTGCTCCATGGCTTACTGACTAAAATTTAACTAGTTGTCAAGAGAGCGGGAGAGTGAGTAGGCCTACTTTGTTTTTATACCTTTGGTGAGCCTACGGGCATTCCCTCCGGCGAAGTAATACCGAAAGGCAGTCCCGCCGGGCCCAGCGATCGAGTTGGCTTTCAATGCTTCTATCGTCCATAAATAAAAAAAAATGCACATCACATTCTCCGTTTGCTGACAAGGGTCGGACATAAAACCTGAAAAGGTCAGCCGGTGGGAGTCACTTAATATGCATTCCTTTCACGAACACATTCTTATATTTACATTTGAATTACACACACATTCTTAGTTAAGACTAGAAATAAAGGATTGAGAAATTCTAAATAAAAGCAAGATCGCTCGCAAGAGTGAGTTAGCACAAATACAAAATTACAAGGCAACTTCGTGCAAGCGTCCGATGGACCAAGAAACGTTGCCCGGAAAGGTTTTAATCCAGATAACTGGAAAAAGTTAAGGATGTGAGAGATCGCTGTCATAGGAACATATATGTTTGAGTGTGGCTAAGGAAGACAGCCAAGCAGTTCTCTGAATAATAGTTTCATAGATTAAGTAAGTTCTCACCTGCATTTGTCAGCCAGATGTGTGTGTGTGTGTGTGTAGCGCTTTACTTCATATTCTTTAGTATCTCATCAGTTTCCTCCGGATCCTTTAGGGTATGCCATTGTGCAATGGGTCGTCGTGGTGAGGCCAACATATCGGACCAATGACGCAGCTCAGTGCCAGTGCCCATACAGCCCAGTATACAGCGTCCAATGGGCTCCGAGGTGCCAATACGATCATAATCCACAACGGTCACAACGAGACAGATTTTCTAAAGGCAATTCATGATTTGTTTTTGTTTTTGTTTTTTTGGGTGTGTTCAAATAAAATATATATAGAATTAGTAAGCTTAACATTTCCACTTTCCACAGATCAACGGTCTTTCTTTTGAGAGAGGGGGGTAAGGGGCTGCGGGGCGGGTCTTTTTGAGTAGAAGAACTTGTTCTGTTTTTGGGTTTGAGTTGGGGGTTGGAAAAAGTGGTTCAGAACAGGCAAAGACTACATAAGTTTTGTTGGAACTACTTGGAGCTTTTGATATTTTTGGGTGCTCTTGTTATTATTTTTGGGTGCAAAGCTAGTTGGAAGATTTTTCTCTAGATCGTTCGGATCTGGGTGGGAGAATTTGTCCAATTTTGTTCTAAAAGCTTTCAAGCGTATTAACACAAGCTCCAAATTCTAAAAAGGCGTTTGGGGTGATTGTTAATATTTTTGGCATGCAAATGTCTAAGGCTTTAAAATGGGTAGCTTATAAAAATTATACAAAATGTAAATAAAACTCCTTTAAGCAGTGGTGAGAAGCAAGTGAAGCTGTTGAATGTGGTACATGATCTTAAACCTTTTGGTTGGGGGCATAATGAACAAGTTTCTTTATAATCGGGTTTGGATTTCCATTTAAGGAAGGTAAAGAAAAATGTTCATTAAATACGTGTAAACGAAAATGTATAATATTCAATCCCATTTGTAGTTTTATATTTCATTTTTAAATGTCGGTCAGCATTTTGGGGGGCCTACTTGTAGACAAGGGGCAGGCGGCGTGTTAGCGCAGAGATGATCATTATTTGGTTTATTTGCGATACACTATACTTCTCTGTGTTTTTCTGTGTGATACTGTTATATTTTGTTTCTGTAGTTGTGGTGGTAGGTTTTCTCTTTATTCGGTTGGTATTCGATATTCAAATCAGAAGACAGTGTCAAAATAATGTACCCACTACGTGACTTGGTGCATTATTGACGCCGACTGAGAGAGTTTAGAGAGTTTGCGATAGTTTGTATTATGAAGAGTAGTTGGTAAGTAGTGTGTAGTAGGCTCTCGTGCATTGGTTTTTTGGTTTTTTGATAAGCGTTTACTACAGAAATATTTGCTCTCATTGAGTGTTCTTTTGGGTTTTTTTTGTTTGTTTGTTGGCTTGAAAGTGTTTTGATTTTCTACGTACTTCGAAGAGACATGCCCTGCTTTGTGTTTTCGTTTGAAAACGTAAAATTAAAAGAAAAATTTGAAAAATAAAAAAAACAGCTGAGCTAAAGCACACACATTGAGGCCGTTACATACTAAGTGGTGGAGTACACAGCTCAAGCGAAATTACACAGGAAAGCGAAATGAACATAAAAAAGTATACTTAAAGTAAAAAAAAGTGACCTTGAGTTTTCAACCACAAATTGAAAGGAAAATAACAAAGTTTATTCACTTGTTTTCGATTAAAAGTAGGAGTGCTCAAGCCCATTGCGCACGCCGAGCATTTGTTGTTGTTTTCGGCGAAGGTTTTGCCGCGGCTTACACTTCAAATGTGTTGTTTCTACTCTTCGAGCGAAGGTTTTGTTGTTGCTTAGCCCCTGGGGCACAAACATACTCGCTAATTCACACCGAATGCTTGCCGAAGTCAAGCTTTACTGTGTGTTAGAGAGAGACACAGTCACATTTTCGCTCTCTCTTCTTAGGGAACCCTGCTTCAAATGGTTTTGTGTGCATCAGACAGCCAAGAACACACACAACCACAAAATCGGGTTTCTCTTTCTGTTTTCTTGTGGTTCCACACATATTTTCTTCATTTGCGCGGCCTTAAGCTAATTCTGGGCTCAGCTGATTTAGAGGGTTCAATAAAATAATCATTTATATCTCCCGACCAGATAATGTTCCCAGCTGTGTACTAAAAACTGTGCTGTTTAACCAACGCTTGAAAGGAATCGTTTGTCATTGTTAGTCTTAAAAAGGGATCTAAATCAACAATTAAAAATTACTTGTGTTTTCCTAAACTTTTAAAAATGCTTATATCATTTAAAATACATAACACATGTAGCCTAATTATTTCACAATCACAGCATGGCTTTATGAAAATACGTTCAGTTTCTACAAACTTGCTCGAGTTTATTTCTATTTTTCATATGGGTTTTATCTAGAAACTGGTAACTGATGCTGTAATTTATACAGATTTTAGCAAGTCAATCACAATCTTCTCTTACACAATTGAGCTGAAACAGATTTGCAAAATTTTTTTGAAATCGGATGACTATATCTTAGGGATCGTTCGGAAAATTGTTCTTAGAAATTTGTTATTCCCTTTTATCGTTCTTAAACTGTGATAATTTTATATGCTTTTAAATAGATTGCGACATCGGATGACTAAAGGAGATAGGACTGATCGGTCGGAAAATGGGTCTTAGTGAGAAAAACTTTTTTGTATTCAAAAAGCTTCTTAAGCTTCTTAAGCTCGGAGATTATTTAGATTTATACTGTAACCGAAAAAAATTGTTTCTTACAACCGAAACCCTATAACCTTTATTGACATAACCGGTTATCAGTACCGAAACAGAAAAATGAGTTCATTTCGGTTTTCCTCTACTAGTAAAAATGTAAAAAAAAATGTTTCTGGCACGCCGTCATCTTGACAGCTTGTCGCCGTTAACTTGACAAGTAGCGCTGTGATCTTGACAGTATATGGAAGTGATGAGTGAAGAATTTGTATTCGCTTTTTGATTTTTGATAAGTTTTCTTGTGGACACTACTGTTACCCTAACATTTTTTAAGTGCGTGATGCCTCAATCAAGCATTGTCCGGGAATTCTTTTTTTGATATAGAAAAAATAACCAGTTCTATTCTTTTGATATAGAGAAATATACAAGAACATGTGTTATTGAAATAAATGACGAGGAATGTGGAAAATACATACAAACTGCAGAATGCAGTTTTGAAAAAACCTGGATTCGTTAGCGCTATACTTTCGGATAAGAAATTTGAATTTAGTACTTTTACTAAACAAATGAGATTTTAAATGAGGACGCTTTTGTCTGCTTGATCTGTCAAAGTGATATTTTATATTTATAAGGTTAATATAATAATAATATAGGGATTTTGGGCCGTCCTCCTTTGCTGCAGTTAAAACTCAGCTGTTCTCCTACGCATTTCGGCTAGCCCTTGTTACCCTCTTTAGGGACTCTGTTTATATTGTGGGGAAAATTTTAGTGTTAGCGTTTTTAAACTTTGAGATTTAAAAATCACTATTTGAAAGGGTATAAAAACTTTGGCACAGGCAAAGTTAGCTTAGTCTTGTCGTTAAACATTTCATAAACGACTTCCCATATGTCTTGCTTCACTCGCATCCTTTAAGGTAAGCTGATGACTTAAGACTTTGCATGTTTTACAACAGGGCCGGCCAGCCATAGCTACCGGGAGCAGAAGTCATTAGGCAATTCACACCGAATGCTTGCCGAAGCTATGCATCACTGAGTGTCAGAGAGAGAAAGGTATATTTTGTCAGTGCTCTCCATTTTGCCTGCCCTGTGTTATAATTACTTAATGTCTTCACTCCTTTTATTTTATTTAAACTCTCTTCAAATAAATGTCGAAAAATGTTCCGACCAGGGTTGTAAACCTCATATAAATCGACAGGGGTTCACTCCGGGGTTCGATCCCGCCAAACTTTTTTGGTTCGGGTTCACGGAGCGGGTTTAGAAGGTCGTTAAACCTAGTTTGGGTTCGAACCGGGTCAGAAATAATTTTGTTCAGAAAACTTGTACGTAAAATGAAACAAACAAAAGTTAAGAGGGTTGATTATATAATATTTGAGTTTGGATCATCGAACGTTTAAGCAGGCTCCAGGTCAATAAGACATGGGGAAATGAGTACAAGAGATAAAATTTACGCTGTTCAATTTCGAGAGTTTTATCTATCTTATCTTATCAAGCTTTATTCTAAATATATGTTTGTTGGACTGTACAGCTGTTTCAATATCCTCGCGGTTTCATCATCAGCAGGCTTTGCCTATCTTCTGCACGTTGTCAGAGGCTATCTCATGCCAGCATTGCGATTACTGTTTGGGAGTTCCAAAGGCAGCACAAGTGCAAAACAGAAAACTCCAAATTGACAGAAGACTTTGTGTATGTGTGTGTACCAATTTCGGCCTTTGTGTATTGGTGGGCAAATTCGCTCCCCTCAGTTAACGCACTGTCTAAATTAAACATTAGTGTGTCTTACAGCAATCTTTCATTATTACTGACTCAATAGCTGGATAAAACAAATATATGTAGAAAAAGTGCGCTAGACTAATAGACTTGTGTTGAAGGAACACCGAATACAACAATAGCTAGATTTTACATTCTTTAAATGTAGATCGTTTTTTCAAAACTTTAAAGCTCAAAGATTGCTTTTCATCTATATCAGAAGATAAACATGGTTAAGAATCATGAATATTAAGAATTTTTTTTAAAGCTTTTAAACTTTTAAATATTATGCCAAATAAAACAAAAAGTTCAGCAGCTTGAGCACAAATGTTTCAGTCATATTTAGTTCAGGTTCGGATTCGGAATTCTAAAATTCGGATTTTCCGACAATGCATGTTTTAGACCGAACAGGTTTGACTATAGCGATTATTGAGACATTTGGAAAACGCATTTAGGGCCGTTTTCTCATATTGCTGATTTTATAAATTTAGTTGGTTTTGTTGAATTTGTTTTTTTATTTTTAAAAGAAAAAATAAAAAGATTTTTTATTAATGTATTTATCTCTTTTTTTTTTGAAAAATATATATATGGAAAAAATAAAAGGTATTTATATAATAAAATATATTGTACTTGAAAATTTTTGTATAAAAAATTTGTTAGTTTTTTTTTGTAAACAAAAAATTGTAAATATTGGATGTGCCTTTTATATACAAGAAACGTGCAGACATTGCTGAAGAGACAGATGCGCATACTAATTTCCCTAGTTCATTGCTTAAGCTAAGTTCACACTTGCAAATAATTTGCCCAAATTTTTATAAAAATTTTACAGGATTCAAAACTTTATCTATGGTTCCATACGCATATAATTTGATCAAATTTGGCCGGAAACGCCTCACTGTTACGATCAATTATTAACTATGGGTCGTGTGTTTGGTCACCGCATTACCAAAAATATCCGGACCACTTGGATTCAACTGCGTTCCCACCTTACGAGCCATGTGCCTTATCTGCCCACAGAGATTTTTGCACAGAGATTTTTGTAATCTTCTTGAAATGAAATTTAATGTGTATGCTTTAACGACCTTTATGATGGTCAAATCTTCGAGATTTTGCGGGCTCGAGGTTTCGTTATAATTGCACATAACTTTAACAGCAACACAACACACCACAAAGGAGGCTAGTTGATCGTACAGCTGTTTCATTGGTATCTCTACCAAATCATCAGCGATCTTTGCCTGATTCTGCTATCAACAAACAACCGTCTCTCCATGCCTGCGCCGTTAAAATCGTTTGGGAATTCCAATGCGACATTACAACAAAAACCGGCATTGCGAGACAGCGATAATATGTCAGCAGCCTTTGTATGTGTGTGTGTCCCCAAATGGCCTTACAATTTGATTGAGAGAGATTTCCTCCATACTGCTAACACAGTGACCAATAAGTTGAAGTGCAGAAACAAAAACCGGGGTTTTTGTTGCTAGAAATGAAACTGTGAAATTTAATAAAAATGTTAAAGTAAACCAAAGTGTGTTCTGTTATCGATCAGTAAAAACTCCAAACCTATGCTAGTGTCAAGTTCTGAAACTTGTGTCCATAGCTAGAACAATACATTCTTAATATTGCTTCCAGAAAATCCGGCTCGAAGGACCTTTCAGAATTTGTTTGTCCCCCCTTAAATAAAAATGCAAAAAGTCATTCTAAAATGGTGGCAAAATTGGGAAACTGGAATAATTATTAGAAACTAGAGGTGCGCGCGTGAGCAAACATTCTTTCACCTCACGAACGATTTACGAAATAAAAATCTAGTTTGGAACGAATCGCGCACTTAACTTTTGGAGCGTTTCGAGTCACTCACGATTCATGCACGATATCAGGAGGCGTCACGAATGATCATGCACGATAAAAATGCATCTTCTTTAAAATTTGAATTAAAAAATTCCAAAATTTTAGAAACATTTTTTAAAAGTTTTGTAATACTGCGTCCCATGTCATTCATGACTTTTATATTCAAGATGTTTGACTCACGAAACACTCGCGGATGACGGATGCTCAAGCACGAAACTCTGTATTCGTGACTCGGCGTGACTCACCGTGACACGTCCAAATTCACGGGTGCACTTCTAATAAAAACCATGTAATGAACCGAACCGTCGATTTGAAATATCCATAAGCTACTTATAGTACTAATGCTTCAACCTAACCTTTAAAAAAAGTTTTCAAAATATTAAGATTTCCCTTTCATTATATCAAGGTCACTTTTTGTTCAGTAATTGATTTGATTTTAACATAATTTTGCTTGAGCTGTGTACTTAATTTAACAAACTGAAAATTCATAATAATTTCAGTTCAAAAACTACTCGAAACTCAAAGCATTATGGAAATTTGGAAAATAGTTTTTTTTTTTGGTTAGGTAAATATAATTTGATATATATGTATATATGTATGTACAATTTGTTAGAAAACCAAATCAAAAAGCATAATTTGTTGGTTAAAAATTACAACATTGAACATTGAATACGTTTGTTTAACGAGGGGGGGTTTGAGTTAAGTCTGGTCAAACAACAATTATATTGCACGTAAGTAGACTATAGAGAGAGAGAGAGATAGAGACAGGAGAGATAGAGTGTTTGTATGTGTGTGTGTGTGTGTGTGTGGGAGTGGGTACTCAAAAACTCATATGTCTAGAGATAGTTCAGAAATTGGGACAGCGTAGAACAGTTAACAGTACATAGTTAGTAAGTAGGTAGAGTAGTAGTAGTTGTAGTTGGTTTTTAGTTTTAGTTTTTGTTTTTTTATAGGATAGTATAATACATTCTCGCATACTTGTATTTGTTCAAATGGTACTTCAAATGAGAACGACTCATTATAGTAAGGGTTGAGGGTGCATTTTTTGATACTTGTCTTCTTCTTTTTCAAACGTTTGCCATTTTGCATGATTGCAATTTTCACATATGGATCTATAAAATAGAAAAAAATATGGAAAGAAAAAAAGAAAATATTTTGTTTTTGATTTGACTTTAGAAGAAAGAAAACACAATTTTGGAGAATTTGCATGTTTGGTTTTTAACGCACACTTACAAGAAGGAAAAGTAAACATATATTGATATAAAACAAATACGAAAACACAAATTACGTTTCAATAATGGTATCATAAGATTATTAATATGGAAAAACGAAAGCAAATTGCGAAAGCAATTTCCTTTGGTTTGTAAACATTGAAAACTCCTTCAACTCAAGGCATTTACCATATTTAAAAAATTGTTTACCAAACAAATTAAATGTTGAAATTCGTACAAAGAAGTCGCATGGAAATGTTCTTTTGTTTGTAAAAGCCTAGAAGAACTTTTATATTCATATAAATCTATATATATGTTTTGGATATATTCACAGGCAACGTTTTTGATTTTGCTTTCTGGTTCTCTGAACTCAGATATGAGATCAAGTGATTAGAGAGATTCTTAAGAGATTTACATGCAAAAAGTGTAGCTAATAAAAGCAAGCGAGCTTAGAAACTGAGAAAGAAACAATTGTGCTGAGTTTGGGGTTTCGATACGATTGAAATGGGAAACGTTGCCAAATGAAAATATATCCAGAATTCAGAGAGAGAGCATTGATAAATGAATTGTTATTTATATATTTTTTTTTGTTCAATTTTTGTTTTGTTTTTTTTTTTTAGCGTACATAAGTTGAAAATTTGCGCTAAGTAGTTAAAAGTTGACAAAAATGGAATAAAATTGTTAAAAAAAAAAAATATTTCAGTTGGATTTTTTGTAGCATTTATCAGTTGTCTGCAAACGTTGCCTTGGCGTTTGCATTTCCACAAAAACAAAATCAAAAATTACAAAATTAAACCAAAACCATAAAACTATAAGAACAACACACATTTAGTGTTCGGCCAACGCCTTGGTGTAACTCTTTATTACCAGACAATCCGCCCACGTCCATCTTCTTCAAGTTCTTGGCCTCCAGGATGACGACGGTCAGTTTGCCAGCAGTTGGTACATAACGCAGCGAGAAGCAGATATCTCCCAGCTTTTCCTATTGTTTAGATACGAAAAAAGAGATTCAGAGTTGGATATGGATTAGTTGAATAAGTTCACAGTTGACACAGGCAGCAAGAGAAAGGTTTTTTTTTTTTTGTTAGCGCAACAATACAACACTTGACATCAATTCTAAAATTACATTTACATATATATCGTATAATTAATACATACATATCATTTGCTATATTCTCGATTGTATTCATAAGGAACCCTATATACTTAGGTCAGGAATTAGAGTATTTCTTCTTAAAAAATACGTAATATTTTTAATTGAAGGTTAAGTGTTTAAGGTAGCCTCGATCTGTTTTATAGGGGTTGCAAGACAAGTTGTTCGGCAAGCTTGAACCAAGTACAAACGATGTTTTATAGTGCGGTAAATACGAAAATACCTGATTCAAGTACAAAATTTTTATTTTAAGTACGATTTATTCAATCCCGAAATACTTGTTTTTAGACTGTTTCGGTATAATAAGTACATTTTGAACTATTATAATATCTTTTTGGTCTCACTAATAGTTTGTTATGGTCTTAAGAACAGCCCGATTTACTCTCAAAATAAGTGCAAACTGTTTTTCAGCGAAATCTAATAAATACAAAAGTCAAGCCCCATATATTTTTGAAACAAAATAATACTTTAGAAAATAAGCACAACTTGTTCTTGGTTAAAGCCTATAAAATTCTAAAGCTCTCCCAATTTGTTCCTTAAACTAGGTCTCTGTATTAAATCAAAATTCAGAGTAAATTAAAGATGTTTATACCCTGATTCCATAACCAAAGCGTTAGAGCCAGAAGGAAATTCTAAGAACAAATTCAGCTTAAAATAACTCACATTCTCCATTGCACACCACGATATTTCTTTTTGGGACTAATAAGTACGCAAGTTCTTGTTATTCAAAAACTTTTTTATTTCATAAATTTTTTTTAAATTTTTATCTATCCGAATAGAACATAACATATTTAAAAATTTTAAGTACAAATCGATACTAATAGTAAAAAACTAGAACGAATAATTTAAATACGAACGCTCTTAGAAAAAAATTTTAGTCATTCTTGAATTTTCAAGAATTTCGCTTTTGGAATCGAGCTAAATTCCTTCTCAATGTGGTTTATAGGCAAATGGACCCAGCGATTACAAAATAGGTTCTCCTGCGTTACTTTGCCATCAGTATGGAAGAAATACTCCCCTTACAATCTGCATTACTTTGCCATGGCCGCTTTGTAAACGGGCTGCCGACAACCTTGCATACTAGGTATTTAAGCTGAGTACCACTCGAAAGAATTTGCTGAGCCCATCTAATTACATAGCTCAGGAAATCCGCTCGCGAAAAATTGTCAGAGCGCATTTCTGAGCGAGTACCGAGACATTCAGAAATTCCTTCGACAATAAACATGTGGACCTGCCAACTCGTTTTCTTGAAAACAGCTGATTAATTATCGAAGGGGTCATGAGTATGAAACTTGTTTGCGATAATTGTCAGAGTACCTACGAGAAATTGAGCACGCAATGAAAAAGTTTAAGCAAGAAGACTAAAAAAACAATGCCACAACTATTTGGAGAGCTGCGAGTTGGACAAACATGTGGAGATGATCAAAGTGGGCAAGTCGCAACCATTTTCATGGAATCTGGCCAATAAATTCATTTGATACGGGCAGCTCCGGCCGCTGCACATCTTGCCCAGCTATTGACTGAGAATCTTTTGGTGGTATGCTCCTCAGGGTATGCTCCCACGTTGATGTGGTTCTTTTCCACATTCGCCCAATGTGCACACCACACCAGGTCAACCTCCAGCCTCTACAGCCACGGCCAAGCAGACCTGAGCCTTTGCAGTCTCCATAGCACATTATAGAGTGTTTCCTCCGGCTTTATGTGGTACTTTCCGTTGCTCCAGCCGCTCCCGTTGCTACCTTTGTATTTGAGAGTAGTAGCCATATCTTGTTAAATAATGGTACCATAGCTAATTTTTTGCTTGTTGCTCCAGTATTTATTATCACATTCTATAAACTTTTATTTTGTTTGAATTAGCTAAACCAAACTAGCTGAATTTTTTTGTCTGTGGCTTGGTCCCTCTCAGCGTGGGAAATTATCAAACAATTTCCGCTCCGCAAAATTTCGAGTGTCTCAATTGTTACGTAACCCAAGGATGTATGCCAGAGCCGAACTTTCCATTACGATGCGTACATTATTTTAAAATTGTAATGCAGAATGTTCGCAGTCTTTTGTTTCAGTGTTGCCAGTTTAGCCTATTTCAGGCTAGATCTAGCCTATTTTTAAATGATCTAGCCTATAAAATTTGTAAATAGCCTATAGCCATAAATCTAGCATATTTTTAAAAATAATTTAGCATATTTTTTTAATGTATTTGTGACCAACGAAAAATTTTATTTTTGGTGTTCAATGTTTTGCTGCACAAGAATATTATAAGCTGGTTCTTTTTTGCCGATTGTTACGTGAACTTTATTCATATGATCGTGCTTTCTGATCGATAGATTTTTTGGATGCTGCGATATGTTATCGCATTATGTTATGTGACCTCTAATAATTAATTGTGAAATAAAAGTGAATCGAAGCGTACGTGCCAAAATGCCGAAAGCCAATTACAAACAATTATTTCGCGATGCTTGGTTGGAAAACAGTGAGTTTAAGGACTGGCTCCGGAAAATGCCAGCTGATCCAGCCAAGGCATTTTGTTGCTATTGTAAATGCTCAGTAGCAGCTAAGGTATACGACATACGGCAACATGCGGTGTCCAAAAAACATATTTCGACAATGGGCGCAAT
Source organism: Lordiphosa stackelbergi (assembly GCA_018904235.1). Classification (NCBI taxonomy): domain Eukaryota; kingdom Metazoa; phylum Arthropoda; class Insecta; order Diptera; family Drosophilidae; genus Lordiphosa; species Lordiphosa stackelbergi. The sequence continues at coordinate 34,217 of JAEIFU010002857.1, forward strand.
TGGTCAAACACAAAAACTAAGTTTTCCTTCCAAATGCTGGAAGACAGAGGAGCAGGAAGCTGCACTATGTTTGTATGTGGCTGAGCACACGGCAATATCACCTGTGGACCACTTGTCGAAATTGTGTGTGAAACAATTTAAAGCGTGCAGTGCAGCCGCACAAATACAGCTTGGACGGACGAAGTGCACGCAGATTATAAACAATGTGTTGGCAGTGCACTTCATGGAAGACCTATTATTGGATATTGGATCATCAAAATATAGTTTGCTACTGGATGAGTCAACCGACATCAGTGTGACAAAATTGATTGGTAAATATAACATTATTTTGCTTTATAATTTGTAAAAATATATTTGTATGTGTTCATAAATTAATTGCCTTCGTTCTATATATGTGCATTTTACAACTTTTAGGAATCGTTATAAATTACTTTAGTGTAAGAAAGCAAAGTATGGTGTCTACTTTCCTGAGTTTAGTTAGTATCGAGTCCGGAGATGCTATTTCCATAGCAGACCATTTGAAGCTAGAGTTACAGAAAAAAAATTTAAACATTTCAAATATGATTGGGCTTGGAACCGACAACGCCAATGTGATGACAGGATCCAAAAAGAGCGTATACACTGAATTAAAAAAAAGTGTGCCTACTTTAATATTAATTAAGTGTGTATGTCACTCTATACAATTGGCTGTGAATCAGGCGTGCAAAGGTAGTATGCCGGAGGCTTTGGAATTTCTTGTGGCGGATACCTATTCCTGGTTTGCGAAAAGTTCGCAACGCCAAATGAACTACAAAAAAATATATGAATGTATAAATAATGATCAGGTATATATGTACATGTGAAGTAAACAGTAAATCGTGTTCGTCCAACAAACTGTCTAACATAACAAAAATCTAACGTCTAATTTCTGTACTCGTCCTAAAAGCTGGTTAGTAGATTAATTGTTAATATTTGCTTATTAACACATGTATTGCCTGACGTATTAACTTTATTCGTTTGACTCACTGACTCTTTAATTTATTTCAGACCCCATTAAAAATACCCAGAGTTTGCGATACCAGATGGCTATCAATAGAACCTGCTGTAACTAGGATTTCACAACAGTGGTCGGAACTCAAATTGCACTTCGCCTTAGCTGCCAGTTCCGAAAAATGCCACAAGGCCAAAATTTTGCATGACTTATATAACGATGAAACTAATTTGTTGTACTTATTGTTTTTGCGACCGATTTTAAATGATATGCAAAAACTTAACAAATTGTTTCAAAGTGAAAGACCGGAATCTTCCAAGTTACTAAATGAGCTTATGACAAGCATCAATTCACTAAAAGAAAAAATCATACCACCGGATACAAACATTGACATCTTTAAAGATGATTTTACGCATATTACAGTACCAGATTTGTATTTAGGATATGCTTTTGAACAAAAGATAAAATCTTTTGAATGCAAAGAACAAGAACCGGAAATAAGGCAGATTTGCGTTAATTTTGTGAAACAATTAATAATGCAACTTCGTGAAAGGTACGAATAAGCTGCAATTTATTAGATTATCACTATATTTATAATACACTTTTTCATTTTAGACTTCCCGACAACTTCAATATTTTAAAGACGGTCAATATATTTGCAGTGGATAATATACTGCGACCCCACAAAAATATATTTGAGTTCATAAATATTTTTGAATATTTTAAAATATCTGATATCGATGAAATAAAATCACAATTGGACAAAATTCACCTGATAAAATGGGAAAAAATAGAAGAATCGGTGCAATTTTGGGCAGAGGTGCTTGCGTATAGAGACGCAGGAAATAACAACCCCTTTAAGGCGCTTGCATTATTTGCCATCCAATTGTTTTCCCTGCCATGGTCCAATGCAGAGGTGGAACGAGTGTTCAGCCAAATGAACATAGTAAAGTCAAAATTGCGCAATAAAATGCAATTAAAAAGCTTGAATGCAATATTGACCATAAGGTTTGTTTTTAAATTGTGTCAAACTTATTTATATTTTAATAATAATATATTTCAATGTTACAGATATGGGTTACGAAGACACAATGAATGCTGTCATACCTATTCGTTGCCACAAAAGTATCTTGCCCAAATAAAAAAAAACGACAAATATTTGAATGACGGGGAGAACGACGATATTGAAAATTTGTTAACGTGTTTAATATAATAAAAACATGAAAATTACTTTAATTTGGTAAATATTATTGGATTTTAATATATAGCTTATTTTTCAGCATATTTTTCTGAATTTTAGCCTATTCTAGCCTATTTTTACCCAAAATCTAGCCTATTTGCGAGCTCAATACCTGGCAACACTGATTATTGTAAGCTGTTTGTTGTCAAAATTCAAAACTTCTTGCCAAAAACTATATATATCGATAATTTTTGTTGCCGCTAAATTCTCTCTGAGAAGAGCGCCAACGTTATTCTCTCCAAAGTTTGCGTTCCCCTCACTTCA